>JAHPZR010014107.1:0-11438 GCA_019787425.1 Platygyra sinensis
TCTATGTCATAATTATATAAAACCAAAACTTAACACGCAATCGGATTCTGTTCGCGTCAAACGTTTTACATAAAAATTGAATACTTAAATACCCTTTTCAATCCCTACTTATTTTCACACTTTTACTACTATATATACAATCAATTCTATCATGTAATTCGAGCTCGATAATGATGACATGGAGTCATCGAAACGTCGTTCTATCTTTTGTTATATCGCTTATATTTATTCTAAAGTGCTTTACGAAACCTTTTATCATCAGAAATTTATTCGAGACAGAAGGAAATATCAACCGCTTTACGGCTCTATTGTTTGGTCATTGTGATCATTTTTTCCTTGATTATAAACAAATTTCGTCTCCAATTTTTTTAGTAGAAATGTTCCCCGAAGCGAGTGCTTATTGCTATAATTCTTATCCCAGAGTATTTGTTACGAACTGCTTATTAACCAAGTGTGAAGTCTTACGGGAAACTAGTAGGGACTTTAAGCAGCGGGAACGCGGACGGCGACGGGGACGCCGAAACCTGTGAGAAGATTGGGGAGAGAACGCCGTTGTAACAGAAATTAACGAACATAAAGCAGCACCGTCGGAAACCACAGTTTCTACACAGTCAAGCTTATTGACGTGATTTTTGTCCTCTGTTTATCAGGATGACTTCATGTAAAGAAGTTAGCAATCAACTCTTGATAAGCCAGGGTGAAGGTGTGTTTTAGTTGCAAACTAGAATGCAAAATCACTGACTGTTTTCATATAAGTGCCAAAAAGCTGATGAAAAAAAAAGTAAAGAGGACGAGAAAACTTCGGAACTATTAAATTCGACTCATCGTCGTTCGCAAGCAAAACGTCAATACAAACCAGTTACAAACTTGTTCTTGCATTCGGTCTGTACTTACGACCTCGGTCAAGATTCTCTCATACAGACCGACTTAGCTCGGTTAACGATGCACCTTTCAGTGTCAAGCCCGAGGGGGGGAAGGGCATAGGGTGGAGATTTTGACTTTTTCTAAAAAAAATTATTGAGATCCCAACCCCCGGGCGAAAAACAATTGTCAAAATTAGCAGAAACAAATGGTTTATTTCTCTTCTACTATATAAAATTGAAAGATCACATGCATGCATGATGTCCGATCAAAATCCCCACCCTGGGGATATACGCCACAGTCAAATTCCTGTGGACCATGTGCCACCACTCACTCGGTCACGAAAGAAAGGCGCTCTTAAATGTGCCAGAATCTCACCATAATAAACCGTTTGACATTTTAGTACTTCTTGAAAGGAAAAATTTCGATTGAAATGCATGTAAGTTGTTTTTATTTACATAAACTTTCAAAAATTCACACGGTACTCACATGTTCGCCGACTGGCTTGAGTTCGTTTTAGCTTTCTCGACCTTTCTTAAGCTTTAAAATGAAATATATCACATAACAAGAGAAAACAAGCAATTAAAGTTCCTAGAAATTAGTATCACGGGTTATTTATAGCCTTAACGGAGCAGCGGAAACGAAAGCAAAAGCTCACGTTTTCAAACAACGCGAAATGAGCTAGACTAACGTCGGGCCTAAACGCAGAACGTCAACCAGTTCCCCGCCAGTCATGAGCAATGGACTTTTTGGGACTTCCCTGATGCTGTGGCGTTCCCGTCGCTGTCCCCGTTGTCGTTGCTTAAAGTCCCTACTCTCTGACCCAGACCTTGCCGTGTTGACCGAACGAGAGTAAGGTCAATACGGCAAGGCCGGTCGAGGTTTAAGATTTTCTCGCAAAGACCCAAAGTTCGATGTTAATACCTTGTTTATTAATATGGCTTTTTGCCTTTGCAGGCCCGTAAATAGCTCGTGGGCATTACAGGAGAAAAAATGCCCTAGAATTAGCCAAACAGAGCTCACGCTACATGATATCGACTGCAAACACAAGCCATACATTAATAAATACTCATGACGTCAACCGTTTAGATACGAGTTGTCGGAGCCGTGTTGATGTAATGAACAAAGATATTTCTCTTCTTTGGAAAAAAGAGTTGACTTCTCGTGTAAGGATTTTTTGTCAGACGGGAATTGAAAAGCAACCTTTTGATCGTAAAAAAAAAAACGACTACTACAAAGGCAAAGATTGTACACACTCAGAAAACGCCTGTCTATCAGTTAAATGTTTTAATTCCCCTTAGATGTTGCTGATAATGAGCAGAGGTTTTATGGAATAATGACCAGAACTCTAAGCCTTAATCCACCTTACATTAATCTCTTTCAGCATCTGCCAACTCCTTACCGGAAGACAACATTTCAGACCCAGGTAACTATAATAATTATTTAGATTTAGAAAAGAATGTGGTTATAACGCTGGGCAAAACTCTCCATCATTTGTTTCTACATATAAACTTAAGATAATCTTTCAAGAGCTCAACATCTCCAACCTTGTAAACGTTTGCGAATAAAATTAAAGAACAAACTTCTCAGTCAAGTGCTTGATTTCTCGATAAGAAGTGATATTTGTTTTCTGGCATGAGGAAGGTACATGTAGATGTGATTAAGTTTACGTTATCACAAAAGAGATCAAAGATTTCAAAAACAAAAAAAAAAAAGCTTTGCTTTCTGCCCAGGATCGAAATTCGTCAAGATAAAACGAAATACTTGATAAATTAAAGACAATAGCAGGGTATTTCAAATTTTGTCGAGCATTTAACTAACGTTTTGTTTCCTCTTCAAGTGGATGGCTGCAATAATTACTCAATTCTTAATGAAGCAGACCGCGCACAAGGAAACGCATTGCAGAATGCTTACGGATGCGATAGGAAACTAGTAACTGGTTGGTACCGTTTTCAAGGAGCTGCTGGGGACTGCATGCCAGACAAATGTGTTCTTAGATTTCGCTGCGGTACCACACATCCAGGTTGGCTAAATGGTACACACCCAACAATCGCCGATGGTGTGGTGACACGCACAGTCTGTTTTAGCGGGAGCACAAGCTGTTGTTTGTGTCGTAACATAATAAAAGTGAAGAACTGCAGTTCTTATTACGTCTATGAGTTACACTCGCCACGTTGGTGTAATTTCCGCTATTGTGGTAACGCCGGCGCTGGTAAGTTGATTCGCGATGAATTCATTATGACTTGCTAGAGAAATTCTAAGACTGACTAAATTATTTCATTAGGTGCCACGGAGTCTGCAGCAATATATATTTGAGCATTTCCCATGTTTCTTTTGTCACAAATTTATGCATAGCTTTCCGATGTTGACAGCTTACCGACGTAGTTAATAGGGTACACATGCACCTCTCCTACCTCACCCAAGAGACCATGATCTGAGAGAACACATCATCCATACATGGGCCTCTTCCAATGATAATCTTTTTCAATCTAATTTTAGCGCGTGGTCCAGCTGCAAGACTATTTTAGGAAAGACACTTGATTGGCCAATTTAAATGACGTAATAACATTGAGGTTTAATTTTAACAGTTAATCAAATATGCAAAAACCTTGCGCCGGGATTTTCGAAGCGCATTTCGTAAGGTCAGAGGAAGAATAATTCTGTCTGGCGCTTTGAAAGAGCTGTCCAAAGGGATCTTTTTCGCTTTAGGCCGTTCAGTACTTTTCGAAAAACGACTTAAGAACGTGTTAATAATGCATTTCTTGTCAGCAGCTAGATCTTCTAATGTGAATCAGCCATGCAAACCGATGACAAGATTGATTTCCGAAGTAAACTCAGGATAAACCCATAGAAGATAATTTTCCCGCCCGCACTCTCAAAAGTCTTTCCAAATAAGTCTCTCTCGATCCAAACGATGTGGTAGTTCCAGAGAAGCACTTTTTTCGCCTTGGACATCCAAACTCTGATAAATATTATGTATTATTATTATTATTATTATTATTATTATTATTATTATTATTATATTATTATTATTATTATTATTATTATTATTCATTTAAATATTTCCCCGTTAACCACACGCTGATTCACCATAACCAGCTGCTGTTGACTAAATATTGAATCAATGACGTCAAAAGTGCAGCCCGCTGCAAATTATTGAACCGATCACGTCAAATTGATGTCAAAAGTGCAGCTCGCTGCAGATTTTTAAACCGTCGACCGAGAAAACCTGGGGACAAAGTTGCGTTATTTTTTGTGAGCGGAAAAACAAAGAGCGAAATGGCGAAACTCCTTTAAGAACGGGGAAATATTTTGTATGGACAATAAAGCATTTTTTGAATTCGGCTGTAGTAGGATATAAAAAATTCTGCAGAACTCGGAGGGTGTTACCCACCTCGGCCTTCGGCCTCTGTGGATAACACCCTCCTTGATCTGCAGAATTCTTCATATCCTACTCAGCCTCATTCAATAATTGCTAAATATTACACAGCAATTTCGAAATAAACTATGCAAAAATTTGCACCGAAATTTTCGCAGCGAAAGTTCTACCAAACGGGAAACAAGTATTCAGCTGCCCTGCGCTTTGAATAACCTTTCGAAAGAGATGTTTTTCGATTTAATCAGCTCAGTACTTTTCGAGATACGACTTTCGTGCGTGTTTATTGGAATACAATTCTCGTCAGCAGCCACCGCTTTGCGCCTCTTGATAATAAGTCATGCAGCAAAATGACATGCAGCCACTATGACGAAAATCGCATCTTTGCTATCGAAGCCATTTAAAACATAAACAAGTAGCCTGCATGAGAAAAAAAAAATGCTGTTTACTATTTTTAAATATCTCATTTTGTTCCAGAGATATTCAAGTCTTTATAATATGCAAATTGGCCAAGTGATGACATCATATACTCAATCAAATTTTGATCCTATTTGATGAAAAAGGATATCTTAACCAATTTGCATCAGAAATGTTTGAATCTTTGCAGTAAAATTCTACTGAATGTGATTCACAATTGAGCTTATCAGTTTTGCTACCATGAAAAAATATTGGGTTCCAGTCCTCCCCAATATTAAAGGTATTTCTGGCCGCCTTTCATATTTGCAAGTGGTGCCTTATGTACATGATCCAACAAGCATTTAAATATATAAGCTTGGGTTGGTGGTCTTGTTTAACGTTTTTAGAGCTGAAAACCACTTAGGTATTGAAATCCAGTGGGTGGGGACTGGAAAAGAGTGAGGGAACAATTTTTATTATTATTATTATTATTTTTTTTTTTTAATAGCCGTAGGTGTGTTTTCTGTAGAACTATTAGCCTACCAGTTTCAATGGTCTGCACTGCAAATTGGCCAAGATAGCTCTATTTATATACATGTTGTAATATTGGGTTTAGTGTATGACATCATTAGTCATCTCATTTGCATATATTAACCTTTTTCAAACTTCAATATCTCTGAAACTCAACGCAGGTATTTGCAAACGGTAAACGGCGTTTTCATTCTTTCATAGAATTCTTTGTGATACACCTAAAAATCAAGAGGTAAAAGTTTGATCATATTGGCACTATATAGAAGATAATTTTCTGCCTGGCGCTTTGGAAATGCTCTTCAAAGAGACCTCTCTTGATCCAAACGTTGCAGTAAGTCCGGAGAAGTACCTTCTCTCGACGTGGTCATGCAAACCTGGTAAATATCACTCAGCACTTCCGAAATTAAATATACAAACATTTGCACCGGTATTTTTGGAGCGAAAGTTCTAACAATCGCGAAACAAGTATTTTAGCTGTCTTGCGCTTTTAAAAACACCTTTCGAAAGGGATGCTTTTCCGTTCAATCCGTTGGGCACTTTCCTTGAAACGACCTTCAAGCAGGTTAGAAATTCTAGTCTTGGCAACTTTGTGTTAAGCATTCATCATTCATGCAGGGAATGACACGGCTTCGGAGAAACACGTATAATTTTCCTGCCAAGCTCTGAAAATGATTTTCCAATGCTAAACAGTGCGGAAGTTCAAATCAAAACTGATCATTTCCTCTTAAGGTAATTCACCTGAAATAAAAACTGACAATAAAGATATTTTCGTTCAAAACATTGCCCACTGGATATTTATCGTATGAGAACTTCAATTTTTGAATTAAAAAAAGGGGGGGTGCCCATACTCATTAGGGAGCACTGGGGTATTGAAAATGACCCATTTTTAGCATTATTTAATGCTTATTTTACAAGAAACGCATTCCCAGTAATAATTGTAAATTTTTGTGACCGAGACTCATGAGCACACGCATTAAAACCTGCAGTCTTAAGTTTTGATTTAGACAGAAAAGCTGAATTCTTGATTAAAAATTCTCAACCAAATTTTCTTGACATGGTTACCATAGGGCAAACATAGGAAAGACCACAGTTTACTTGCAATTTTGTTTTTTTTTATTCAATTTTCAACAATAGGAATCAGATCAGTCTTTCCTCAAAGCAAAAGTTTATGATAAGTTTGATTACAATGCCTGAAAAAAAAAAAAGTTGGGGTTGCCCGTGCTCGTTTGTGAGCTATAGGCCATTTTCCAACGGACAGTGCTCAATATCAAGGCAAAATCCGCCATGTTTTTTCAATATGTGCGTGCACGGCGGGGCGTGCTAAATGACGTCATAAATTATGCGCAGAAAAGGATGCGGGAGGGTCAATTGTGAGGAATAACCTTAACTCGCTAAACTTTAAATTTCTTATTTAGATGGGACATGACCTGATTACCGTTGCCCATTGCCTGTGTGATCTTGGAACCGGAGGACTAAAAAATAACTTTGACAGCATGACGCGAGCTTTAAGGTGGGCCGAAACCACAGTTTTTCGGCGCGTGCTTTTGCTGATGCAATATTTAGCACGTGCTCATTGCCGTCAGTAGATCGATCATTTTATCTATTCAATACCCGCACTATCAGTGTTATTTTTTCTCTATAATTGAAAAGCAGTGTATTGGATGGCTTTTGTCTTTTATTACAAAGATATGTCAGAGAAGGTAACGATGCACAGAACCCAGCAATTTTCACCGTTTGTATGTTACCGAAAGAACCCAGTTAAATGCAACGCATGTGCAGTTTGCTCGAAAAAATTGAGACCGATTGCCTTTAGCAGAAAACATGCTGATTTCTAAACGATCCAGTCGTTATCATTTCCAAGAAATTTTTGGCAGAAAAAATAGATCAGAAGACCACGTGAATGATCTATCTAAAAAAAAAAAGCTTGAATTTTGAACATAGGGAATTTTTTAATAACACAGAAAAACGATTAAACGGCGGAATTACGAAAAATAGCCTATGTCAAAAATTTTTATTAGAACCGTGTCGACAGACGCGATTAAAATGTCAATTCTTAGTGTGCAAAATATGAAAAAACAATGTACGCCTGGATTTTTTTTTTAATAAAACCAAAAAAAACCATTTATTTTAAGCCCTTGTTTTTTTATATAAAACCCCCGTTGCCATGGCACAAAACAGCCACACCAAACCCTAGTCAAAAAATGCGAAGAAATAAAATATTTCTGTGGTTTAAACCTTGACTCCTTTGCCAAAAGGGCTTAAAGTACATGGCTTTCTATCTGCTATTTTTGACAAGTTTTTGTGGACGACACTGTATCCGTAGACTTAACATTTACTGACCCCACTGGAAAATTATCAACGGTAAAATTTTCATCACTCTCCCAGTAGAATCTGACTATACGGAATCTGTTTAAGAAAATTATGCTATTGTCCGGCATGAAATTTCTAGTAATTGAATATTGTTATCGAGAAAAAAAAAAATGTGTTTTGATTAGGACATTGTTCAGACAGGCAGCAAGATCTAAACCCCTGTCTTCAATGGTATGATTTAGTGTGGCTACATTGGATGTAAATTTGGGAATCCTGGCCTGTTTCAGGCGGTGTGATCAGAAATTCTGAATCCTTTCCCGGACTATGTTCCTCGGAGGATCAGAAATACTGAATCTTCCTCCTGTGTTCTTTGAAGGAATCAGAAATTTTTGAATACTTTTTGTGTCTTTGTAGGGAATCGGAATTTCTGAATCCTTTTGTATGTCAATGTAGGGGATCAGAAATTCTGAATCTTTGGGGGATCAGAAATTCTGAATCCTTCGTTTTGTTCTTTGGGGATCAGAAATTCGGAATCGTTCGTTGTATTCTTTGGGGATCAGAAATTCTGAATCCTTTTCTGTGTTGCTTGGGGGATCAGAAATTTTGAATCTCGAGACAAGAAATTCCGAATAAGAATAGCGAATTGCTTGGAAGAATTTTTTGATTCCTTGCAAACAGGGAAAATTTTCATGTGAGTTTTAACACCATTTTAAGATTCAGAGGATATTGTAAAAATCATGTTTGGAGAAAAGTGAAAAAAATGGATTTCCGTCTAAACTCTACGTTTTACTTAAGGTCAAGTTTACACACATTTCCAGAGGAACTTCCCAGTCTGTGACGTAAAAATAAATATTTTCCGAGACAGTTTTCTATTTTACACCGAAGAAGCAGCCATTTTTGAAGTGATTCTTAGTATTTGCTCTGAATTTTATCAAATCGGAACACCACATTTTAGTTTGGAAGGCGTTTATCGATACCAACCACACAATCACACAAAGTCCTTGAAGTTGTTTCTCGAAGCGTGTTTCGAACTAATGTAGCCGCTGAAAGAAACTCCCAAACGACGGAAAACGGCCACAGGTGAAACACACACACAAACAGGTTACGTTTCGAAACGCGTGCCACACTCCTAACTTTAATTTCAATATCCTGATGTCACTACATGAGTGCACACAACTTGCCCGATGAACTCCACACGACGATTGCACGGTGATTGCACGTTGAATGCACGTAGAATGCACGTAGAATGCACGTAGAATGCACGTAGAATGCACGTAGAATGCACGTAGAATGCACGTAGAATGCACGGTTCCTAAAGGAAATACAGAGTAATAGAGGCTGAACTATACTTGCCACGAAACACTAGTATCGACCGGCAAAAATGGTACTTACGAAACACGCTTTGACCTGTAAAACTTCGAACACGCTAAGAAAAAACTTCGCACTAAACAAGGTCGCCCCCTAAACATGGCGGCCATTTCACTACATGTGCTTTTGCGTGAACCGCGCCGGCCTGGGCACTAAACTATTACTTGAAACCGCTGTACGCGATTAGTAAACTCGAGCTTACAGCCAAAACCCTTCAGAATTTGATTCCACAAAGAAACTTAAAAAGCCAAATTCTCTCAGTAAAACCTCTGACGAAATAGTCCTTATATGTGGTTACAAATAATGTGAAATAACAGTCTTTACCTTGAAAGACTGCATTAAAATTATTCAGGTTTATTAGCGTTATGAATGGTGCAAACAAATGCAAATTGAAACACTGAGTTATTCCTAAAAACTGTTCCATGTTCAGAGCAAAGGAATTGGAAACAAAAAGTACTACAATCGAACAACAGAACTTGAAAAAATGGCAAAGTGAGATTTCCGCCTGAATATAGAAAGGAAATGTTTAGACTCAAGGCTGAATGCCAGTAAAACAACTGATTAAGTTTCGTAAAAAGGTGGGACAGAGTTTGAGCTGCAAGAATACACCAGCTAATGTTGACCTTACGGAATCTCTTTTAGATAACTGGCTGAAGAATAATCCATATTACCGTAGATAAAAATATATTACCTTCGCAGTTTATATATATATATATATATATATATATATATATATTATATATATATATATATATTATTTTGCCAATTTTAGTTTCCAATTTTATTTCTGAACCGCAGAAAACCGGCAGAAAAACAGAAGCCTGTGGCAACATGCTAAAATTAGACTTCAATGAATGAGCCAATCAAAGGGAGCATTGGCCGTCCGTTGCGATTTGTGATTGACTGGCTGAACACCTCAGCCTCGTTTATAAAGGATCGCTCCGTGTTTTAAGGTGGCCGAACACAGTTTACAAGTGCCTATGCCTAACTCGATCACCATAAACTTTTAAAAAACTATTTTATGTTTTTGGCGCCCTATTTTTTGCAAGAGTCAAGGTTAACCACAGAAAAATATTTATTCTCGCATTTTGACTAGGGTGTGTGCTGTTGCCATGGGCAAACGGGGGGTTTATTAAAAACAAGGCTTAAATAATGGTTTTTTGGTTATTAAAAAAAAAATCCAGGCGTACCATTGTTTTCATATTTTGCACACTAAGAATTGACATTTAATCGGCGTCTGTCGACACGGTTTCTAATAAAATTTTGGACATAGGCTATTTTTCGTAATTCGCCGTTTAATCGTTTTTCTGTGTTATTAAAAATTCCCTATGTCCAAAAATTCAAGCTTTTTTTTTTAGATAGATCATTCACGTGGTCTCTGATCTATTTTTTCTGCCAAATTTCTTGAAATGATAACGACTGGATCGTTAGAAATCAGCATGTTTTTTCTGCTAAAGCAAATCGGTCTCAATTTTTTCGAGCAACTGCACATGCGTTGCATTTAAAACTGGGTTCTTTCGGTAACATACAAACGGTGAAAAATTGCTGGGTTCTGTGGCAATCGTTTACCTTCTCTGACATATCTTTGTAATAAAAGACAAAAGCCATCAATACACTGCTTTCAATTATAGAGAAAAAATAACACTGATAGTGCGGGTATTGAATAGATTAAAATGATCGATCTACTGACGGCATGAGCACGTGCTAAATATTGCATCAGCAAAAGCACCGCGCGAAAAACTGTGTTTCGGCCCACCTTAAGCTCGCGTCATGCTGTCAAAGTTTATTTTTAGTCTCGGTTCCAAGATCCACACAGGCAATGGGGCAACGGTAATCAGGTTCATGTCCATCTAAATAAGAAATTTTAAAGGTTTAGCGAGTTTAAGGTTATTTCCTCACAATTGACCCTCCGCATCCTTTCTGCGCATAATTTATGACGTCATTTTAGCACGCCCCGCGTGCACGCAACATATTGAAAAACATGGCGGATTTTGCCTTGATATTGAGCCACTGTCCGTTGGAAAATTGGCTTATAGCTCACAAAACGAGCACGGGCACCCCAACTTTTTTTTTCAGGCATTGTAAAATCAACTTATCATAAACTTTGCTTGAGGAAAGGACTGATCTGATTCCTATTGTTGAAAATTGAATAAAAAAAACAAAAATTGGCAAGTAAAAACTGTGGTCTTTCCTATGTTTGCCCTATGGTAACCATGTCAAGAAAATTTTGGTTGAGATTTTTAATCAAGAAATTCAGCTTTTTCTGTCTAAATCAAACTTAAGACTGCAGTTTAATGCGTGTGCCTCATGAGTCCTCGGTCCACAAAAATTTACAATTATTACTGGGAAATGCGTTCTTGTAATAAAGCATTAAAATAATGCTTAAAAATGGGTCATTTTTCAATACCCCCAGTGCCTCCCTAATGAGTATGGGCACCCCCCCTTTTTTAATTCAAAAATTGAAGTTTCTCATACGATAAAATATCCAGTGGGCAATGTTTTTGAACGAAAATAATCTATTGTCAGTTTTTATTTTCAGGTGAAAATTACCTTAAGAGGAAAATGATCAGTTTTGATTTGAACTTCCGCACTGTTA
>JAHPZR010014109.1:0-20919 GCA_019787425.1 Platygyra sinensis
TTTTTTTAGCTTCTGCAATCTATCAAAGTCTGGATTGATTTTTTCTTAGTTTTTGTTCATAACCCGACATTTGATCGGTATAATCATTTGGCACAGTTAAATTATAAACTAAACGAATGTTGAAGCATTCCAGTATCCCGTTTCAAGTTGCGTAATCGTACTGGGCGTCTTCCGTGTTTCCGACAGTGCGCACTTTTCTTTAAAAAGAAATGAAAACACTTATCCCTTATCCTCTCAGTAATAATTTATCTACCTCATACAACTGAAGAAGACGTGTCCATTTCCACTTCCCGATTTGCTGTCATAGTGCAATAATGCTTTTTTTGAGAAGTCTACAACCTACGGCAGTCCATAATAAAAGAAGTACAAACGAAAATTATTAACAGTATTGCAGTAATTGTTCGAGGAATATACCATTACATTTGAGTAATAGATAAGACGGGATAGACTTCTACATATCTATACTTATGGCATAGAACAGCTCTTTTTTCGCTGAAAAAATTGAAATTAATGGCCTCCAACAATCGCCCCCGTCCCACCCTTTGATTCCTCACCTCTCCTTCAATTTCGTGAATTTATCTCTTGATATGAAAATAATCACTACAACAGAAAAGTTCTAAAATTTAAGTCCCTTTAAAGTTTTTTCCAAGGTGATGTTCATGAATTTAATTCTGTCTTTTATTTCACATCAAAACTTTACCTGAGATGGTAATGTGTGAAATAATCGTCCCCTTTTGGAGGAAAAAAAAAACTTTCCCATGCCCTAACCCGAGAAAATTCACTATGTTGCTGTGAAATTTCGCGTTGCAAATATATCTTTAGACTGATTTACCCCTAAGGTCCAGTGATTGAGCGGGTTGACAGCAACAAGCAGAATGTCATGTTGAGTGACTTTGGTCTGTAATTGGAAACAGAATAAATAGTTACGTTGTTAAATGTTTCCGAGCGAAGTGATTTATGTTCCACAACTTTCGTTGAGGAAAATAACTGATCAATCACGGAATGTGCATTACATTACTTCTCATATCTGTGGCTCGGTCGGTACTGCAAGATATGGAATTCAATTTTATTCCCTGGCAGGTTGTTGCACATATTAGAAAAAAAACATATCAACTGTGTTACTTACGTTCTTGACCCAGCTCCAGCTTTTGAGCTGCACAGGAGTCGTCTTCTGTACTTTGTTGATCACAAAGCTTGGGATGGCACGTATGTTGACATCCTGTCGAAAGTCCAAAAAGAGTAGACTTATTTGCAGGAATTTATTTCGTTTAACTAACCGTCATATGTTGTGATTTTGAATTATATTATTTTCTTTCTGAGGGCTCTAAATGTTAGGTGATCTTAAATATCAGTGAGACAAGAGAAGCTGGACAAACTTACAAGTTTGTAAATAAGAATCTTTTCCATTTAACAAGCTTACCCGTTCGTGATCCGAGGATATAATTTCGAGGCTTACATTCATTACCTATGTACAAAAAAAAGTATTCAAAGAGACTGAATCGACAATGTCTGAAACATTTTCGGGGATAGTGGCCCATAGCTGCTGGAAATCTACTGGGTGTGAATCGGGTATCTGACCAAAAATCACAGCTCAATATGGAGCAACACACACTAACCATTAATCTGACTAATATTCTGAACAAAACAAAGCGAGTTTTTCTCGTTAACAAAAAAATTACTTTTGCCACATACCTCGTCGTTAAGCCAACCAACAGAAAACGTCTTGCCCATATGTGCATTCATCAGTTGTCGGTCCGCAGTATCCATGCAAGGTTGGATCGTTTTAAAATCACCAATGGCAACCTTGCCCATTTGCATCGCGCAAATTACCTTATTCAGGTCCCTTTGGTGATCAAAATCCCACAAGCTCTCGACCTGTATTGAAAAACCCCCACAAAAATCAGGGTGATTATTCTGTCACATTTCCGATAAAGTGCTGAAATAAATCGAAATGGCGCCCTTTATTAATTACCTTAAGTAATGGTGCCATTTTTTTAACGTGTTCCGCGTACTTCAATCGTACTTCTTTTTCGCCCATCACTGAATACCCTTCTCCTTTTATTGTTAGCTTTAGGTTTCTGGCGAAAACCTGCCTATTTTCTACAGTTTCTGTCGTCCGACTTTTTTTGAATGCATATATATCGTTTCCTCTGGGAAAGAGGAACTGGACATCCATGGTCTCAGCTCTCTCAGTTACTACGCGGGCGTAGTATCTCAACTTTGAATAGGAGACAGCTACCCATTCTGGTGCCGTTTCAGGCTGCTGCAAACCAAAAAGTAACAAAATGGTTATCAATGATCATTATTTTTAATTCAAGAAGTCTACTTAGTTTTAAGTAGACCAAAAGCAGCGCCGTGTATTATTGCTGGCAGAAGCGTTTATTAACGTACTTGCTTGCTAATGGACATTTATTTCTTTGATATCCGGTAAATCTTGCGGTATGTCAGGCTTGTAGTCTCCAAATTGCTAATTCAGACCTACCTTATCAAAACGTGTATGTATGTACGTATGCTAAGATGATCTCTAAATTGAACGGTGAACTTATCAAACAACTGGAAATTGTCATCCGAGGGTATTTTAATCAGAATTGTACTAATACAAATTCGAATAACTCGACGGTAAATCTTCAAAATCCACTTGTTATTAATGCCACTACGAAATGTTTTAAACATGACGCTATTAAATAACAAATATGATTAACTTACCTCCTCGTTCCCATCTTCCTCTTTGCTTTGGCCAGTGGCACTCTGATATAAAACAATAAACAGCATGTGAGATCTTATAATTATACAAGGTGGAGGCCTATGATGACACCTAGTTTAGTAATGGAGAACAATTGATACTTTCGCTCTCTTAATGCTCAACTGGAAAAATTGATATAACATCTGATTTAATTGCCGTCTTACCGCCAAGTGGACTTCTACTTCATTTTCTATGAACGATTTGTTTGCTTCACCCAACTCCATTTTGAGTTCTCCAGTTTCCTGTACAAGAATTTGACAACATATATTGCACTAGAGTTAAAAAAATATATATTTGTTTAGTTTAATACTGTTTTAGTGCAGTAATATGTTTATGTGTATCACACATTGTAATTCATGACAGCACCAAAATCATGTACTGTGCTCTTAGAACAATCACAGGGAATCCAACAGTTAACTCTGTGGTGCCCAGCTCTTATCGGTACACTTTAGCTAGTTCTTTGCTTCAAAATTGAATACATCCCCTCAATAACAAATAGGTTAGCCCAGGACCTCCTTCCTTTTTTTGCAGTGACTACATTTTCAAGTCTTAATTTTCCCACCCATAAGCCCTCAAACAATAAACGTCACTAATCATAAATCTAGCGAACATTATGCGAGTGTGATGTGTAATTGCTCACCATGGCTGATTTAGGTTGATGTACGGTGTACATCGGTGCAGTCATCTCATTTAAAGTTAATACAGCACCACAAGATAACTGAAAATAAATAGTATATTTATTTACTGAATTGATCTAATGAAAATTATTACTGAACTATGTGTATCGCAATTACAGATAATGAAAACCAGAAATAGGAAAACACGATGACAAAGTATCACTTCTGTAATGGAAATTCAAATTTATTTCATACCTTTACAGCTCGAGTAATGGTTTCTTTTTTATCTTGTTCATGGCGCATCTTGCTTTCTTTCACCTGTGGATACGCGGTGAACGAGAGTATCATCTGCATGTCCGAGTTTTCAATTTGGGAAAAGTCGATTTCAAGTTACTTTCATAGGGCTATACATTTCTACTCTTTCTGGCTCTGGAAACAACAATCAATATAAAGAGTGTAACGTACCTCTGAAGTTTTAGCCTTCTTCTCGTTTTGATCCATTCCACTCTAAAATATAAAAATAAATTTTTTTATTGTCCAAAATCCAGAATCATAATCTAAGCAATGGAACATAAAATCAAACTGGATAGAAATCTTCTAATATAAAAATACATCGACATATGTATTTGTGAATGATTTAATACATTTTTGCTATCAAACCAGGGGTATCAAAAGCATACTGTTCAAAAGTGGGTGGCTACCGTCCATTTTTGATTCGGCAAACGTTTTGAGCTCATTTTTACTTGGCTATGTTATTTACTTCAACTCCAAAAAAAGTGACCGGCATTAATGTAATACCTTGATCTGGGCAGGGGAAATCGTCAAATTTACGATGCACACTATTTGGTCAGATAATAATTGTAAACGAGAAAACTTCGGTTTTGTACTCAAATGATTTATTTACATTTACTTGTAAATTGTTGGGGTCTTTTTCTTCAAATTCACGGGCTAAGCAACACCGACTAAAAGAGGAGGGGCAGAAACTTATAGCCACCATGCCCAATTGTTTTCATTTAAAAACACAGTACAAGTTAATTTAGGGACATACCACCATGTTACTATCTGTCTCTTCATGTATAAATGCCGCCTTCAGTCTGCTTATCTCCACTTTGAGATCTTCAATTTGCTACAGCAATATAAAATCACAAGCTTTCACTTGTTGGCAACTTAAACGAAAACAGCAATCAAAAAGCCAACAAATAACGTAACATTTTACCTAAATGCGAAACTCACCTTTGCAGAAGATTCCACCAATTGAGTATGTTTGGAGCATTCCTCTTCCAGAAGGCGGCGTAAATTTTTCCTTTCTTCGAGTTCCTTTTAATTGATGAAAGTTTACATCGTTAAAATCACGGGACAATCAGCCATTTTTTGTGTAAACCACTATAGTGCAATTATTTTGAGGGCGTAAAGTAAAGTTGTGTATTCTTATTCAATTAACGTTGCCCGATCAAAATTTCAAGTTTAAAGAGGAAGACCTTTTAGCTGCTGGTAAAGTACTTACTTTTCGTAGAGTCTTCCGTAACTCATCTATAGATTCTTTGTCCTCGCTTGCAACTTTTTGAAGTTTGGCAGCCCTATCTTTACTCTAAAGCGAAGATATAACAGCATTAAGTTACGATGATAAGCTATTTTAAAATGTTACAACACTGCAGCGCTGCTACCGCGAAGTCTAGATGTTGAGTCAGCAATAACTGAATAAGTCAACGTCTATAAACCTTGGAACGTTCCGAATGTAAGTGAATACTTAACGGCTTGCTTCCATGTTCTTGACATCCAAAATGTAGAAACATGGGCGCGGGATAGTCTTACTGTTTTAAATCGTTTTAGAAGAACAGAATGTTTCAGTTGTAAAGTTTCAGATTGTTAGCTTTGTGTTTCTTGCTTTTAATTAGTAATACTTACTTCTCTACAGGCAATTCTGACGCTTTGAGCCCGCGCACGTTCTTCTGATAAGATGTTTTGAGTTCGAAGTAGTTCGTTTTCAAGTGCCTTGTTCTAAAAAAAAAAAAAACATTCTGGACACCGTTGTAATAATACTGATTGGGTGACCTCAATATTTTAAAATACGTTCTGTCCAATTGCTTACCAATTTCAACAGTTGCTGAACCTGAGCTCTTTCTGTCGCCAGTTCCTTTTTTAACTCTTCGACCTGAAGGACCTTTAATTTGAATGCAATAAAGAATTTTACTATAAATACCTTAAGGTTATAAGAGACCTTCAGGGCCGGGTTTTTCGACGCTAACCCAGGTTTAAAAGTTAACTGGGGTACCAATTTTTGTGCTATGAAAATGTTTCCACTGCGTATGTTTTGTGTTGTTTGACATTACTTAAGCTCAAAACTGAAGGACAAACAATATAAACAGAAAACCTTCCTGAAAAATTACAAAAATGAAATCAAAATTCTCGCTAACTCACTCCTGGGTTAGCTTAATCGGGCTTTGAACAACCCGGCCTTGGAGGTGCCTTCAGAAAAATAATTTCTTTGCGCACTGCTTTTACGAAAAGCTCGGTAAATTATAAATCATTGTAAAGCTGATAAATTTTATAATCCGAAATAGCAAGACCTCTTGCCAATCTTCAAATGAAAAGGGCGGTGCAAGATGGTTTCGACTGAGCGGCTTCGGCGAGATTTTTTCCAGTTTCTGAAAATGACACTGCCCGTTTTATTTAACAAACCAACCCCTAAACTACCAAGCGAAAAACAAATCAAGACTTGGGGCTGCTCGCGGCTTTTTTTAAGGCAAACAATGAGTCACAGGAGCTTGAAAAATAGGAGGCACAAAAACCGGATGCGTGTTTACAGACGTGTGTAAAAGAAAATCTTTGGTCAGCTGGCACTATTTTGCTTGCAGTCTTGCTATTTATGTGACACTACTGTTAACTGAGTTGCGTGAAGCTTTGCTCTTTCAGAGGCCGCAGTTTTTGTTTTTGTTTTTCCAGTTCTTAATTAGGTAAAAACAAAACATCTTAATTCGTTAATCGACTTTTAGAAATCACACTTCTCTTTTCTTTCGACTCACGCCGCCTGCTTAAAGCTAAGACCTATTCCAACCGTCGTGCTACTGCAGTGACGAACGCAAATGAATTTCGACTTTGCCCAGTATAGTAGTGGCATGACAAAAGAAGAGAGTGGTTTCAACCGTCAAATTTAATTCACTCGCCAAAGATGAGAAGAAGTTTGCTTTGCTGACGACCATTTTAAATGATAGAAGCAACGGCGGCTGATGTAACAGAATATGACTTCAATTCGGCCTTGCAAGAGCACGCCGTTTAAAACCAAGTCGTCATGCTGCCGTGCCAAGTAATCCAGCCAGCCGAACTGAATGGTTTCAAACGTCCCGCCACTGTCGTGCTTAATTCGAATTAAGTTCTTGAATTTAATTCGGCATGGTATTAGCAGGACGTTTGGAATAGGCCTAAAGCTTTTACTTTATTGATGAGAGTCCGGCCGATGCTCAGAGAGCCGGTCAATTGTACTTTTGGGTTCCCTCGGTGGAAATTGATGTCGCGATAGCAAAAATTACACTTCTCACTCCTCTAAGGTAGCTAATTTGTCAAGCCGACAGTTTTCCTGATGATCACAAGGTTTCCCGCTAAGCTTCGGAAAAAGAACTCGGCGCTTGTAATAACAAAAGGGCTATTGTTGCCCCCGCAGGGTTTTGGCCCGGACGGCCAAAACCCGCGGAGGCACCCTAGGAGCCCCCGCGTATAGAAAGGAAAATTTCGCTGCACCAGAAAAATTCTCGATTTTTGAGAACACGGCCCGCAAAGGATTGCCGAAAGTTCGCTAGGGGTCGAATAAACAAGCGAAGGATTCTGGGGAGCGTGTTCTACACCACGCGGTTCTGAATACCACATTTGGCAAGGCAAGGTTGTGTGTCAGCTTTCTCGATCAATTTAAGGTGGCTGAACACAGTTTTTGATACCTCTGTTTCAATTACATTTTTCTCTAAAACCCTTGATCCTTTGGTCACCAAAAATGGCAGCAAGCAAGTTAACAACACAAACTTCAACTTTTTGATAATTAAGCTGACGTATGTACCGTTGCCATGGCAACATGATCAAATATAAACAGGTGTTTAAAATCGGTTTTGTTTATTTGCAGAAAATCTAGTCATTAGATTTTCTTTATACTTTGCATGCAACAAGCTTGTAACGATACTCGCAAGTTGACGCTATTTTGATAATAATTTAACAAACAGATCTTTAATTATCCCTCTTCAAAGGTTCACTGGCATATCTTGAATTTCCTTTGTTAAAGTTCAATTTTTTTTCAATCTCCAGTTACTTATTTCCTAAAGTATTTTCGTGCCAAATTTCGTGAAATTCTAATGAGTGGTTCTCGAGAAATGAGCGCCTCCGAGAAGTCAATTTTTCACTCAATCGCACTTTTTCCGACTTACTACGCATGCGCTGCATTTAACTGGGTTCTTTTAGCAACAAAGAAATAGCAGAGCTGAGTTCTTTGCATCGTTACCTTTCTAATATACCTTTGTAATAAAAGAGTAAAACCTTCAATACAATACATTGTGTTCATTTGTGAAGAAAAAAATAGTACAGATAGTGCAAACATTGAGCAAATAAAATGATCGCTCTATTTATGCCATGTTTGTTTTTATGCAATACTTGTGCGCGCGCTGAATCACGTTAGCAAGAGCGCGCGCCAAAACTGTGTTCAGCCACCTTAAGTTGATTATTTGAAAAACCGCTTTGAAGTTCATTCGATCCAGATTCTAAATTGTGGAAAATAGCATTGCTCATCGAGGTTTTTGACGAAACTTGCATAAATTTATTTATTTCATCGATCAACTGTCACTACTAGAAATTCGAGGCCAGTGTGGTTCAGTTGCAACCTAAATAGCTAAATACCCGACTAAATACTCTTCCGATCGTCAGTTTTACCTTTGACATCTCGTTTATTTGGATCACTTATTTTTACCGCTGAGTAATCTTAGGTGGCGTAGAGCCCATGTGACGGCTGGGTGACTGGTAGGGATGCAAATGTAAATGTTTGCGGCGTTTTCGTTGAGGACAAAAAGCTTTACTCTAATTTGCATATATGGCGACTGTAACGCGATACTTCTGGTTATATATCGGAAAAATCTTGACTTCTGTTCTGCTTTCGAGATACGTTTGCTCGTATATCAAGACAAATGGTTTGTTTCAGTATCAAACTATAACAAAAGAGTGGTTTGATATTTTTTCCAGAATCCACTTCGTGAGAGTATTAAGTAAAGAATTCCATGTGACAGAATGAGTTAAACAAAATGTGTTGGTTAAGTTGACTTAATTGATTCTTTGGATCACATTTATGGTAAGATGCCTTAGTTACTTGAACAGTATGAGTGATACAGTTTACAAAAAAATTAAAATTTTAGTTCATACAATAACGTTCAATATTATTGTTTTCAATCAAAGCGGGGGCAGCTTTAGTGATAACTATTACTAGTTTAGATTTAAACACCAAGATGGACCCACTACAATAGACCATTTCTTGATACGCTAGTGAGCACTGGACGGTACTTGCTAGACTGAATTACCATTTTTTGTGTTATCTCGGACATCCAAACTCTGTGGGCTATATGATAGGCTAACATAGTGAATTGGGTTGCTTAGGTAAAGATAAGATTAAGGAATACTTACCAAACGGTGGTTTTCGACTTCCCTAGTCTGTGATTCGTCTCTTTCTTCTTTATCCGCGTTGCTGGCTGATTTCTGTTCACACATGAAATTAAACCACAAATTATAATTATTAAATTAAACGAAAGACAAAACATTTTTACTTGGAACTGGTGAGATCACAATGAATTGCTACCACAACTTATTTACGTTCAGGTGAATGGCGATTTTTTAATTCGGAGTAACATTTCTTACATTGTAACGTTTTATGAGTGTTTTCACATCAACTTCGCCATTGTCGAGGGCAATAAGGTTGTTGTATATTTCTTCTTCTGGCATGGTGGCGGACAACCAACGGAAAAAATACGAGTTGAACTCATTGTTTCGTGTAAAATTTCCACCCTGAAGTTTGCTCTCCAGCCTAAGAAGCACCACCCAACAACGACAGCTAAATCGCGCCACTATCTTTTCTTTTCTATAGTCCTAAGAAGATAAAAATTCAACCATTACGAGAAGGCAAAAAATATACATGACATGAAAATAAAGCTCATTAAACAGACCTTACAAAGACTAGACTTACATTTTTTTTGGTCATGCCTTTGTATATGGTCAGGTAAGTGTTGAGTGATTTGTCAACTTTAATGTTTCCTCCAACAGGGACTATTTCCACTGATTCTGGGATTTTTCCCATGGAAGAATAAAGTTGTAGTCGGGCACATCTTGCAATGTCCATGAAGCTTTCAGCGAAGGCCATTTTTTCAATATGAAGTCCTGAATCCGTTAGTAAAAGCACTCAACGCGTACAGATGTTAACTGCCAGCCTTTTTCAATGGACTTGGGCTCTTATTTCGCTTCCTGCTTTAAAGACGAAGTCAACCGTGTGCCGGCTTTTTTGAAAGTTTTTAATAATCATATCTCTATTCTCTTGTCGGCATATAATTAAGTAGACACTTCTGTAGCTTGGCAACAACCTTTATTAGTATTGCCGTAATTTCGAGCAGTTTTGTTAAAACGAATGAAGTTGCATCTAATGTTGCTTTTGCGTGTTTTCAGGATGTTTTGCAATGCAAGAACCACACTTGGCTATTGGGAATAAAAAAGAAGTCAAATAAGGAAGTGAAAACCGTGCAATTTTTATTGCTTTCTAACAGCCCGAGATTGGATTAATCGAACGCGCAATGTGATTTTTTTAAAAACGAATATAAATGTTATACTGAACTAGTTTTGCGCAGTTTTTTGTTGCGCATTTTTTTTCTTCAAGTCAATTCTTACAGGGGTTGCCTGCTCTCTGTCGGTGGACGCCTTCTATTTTTACCGCCTGCTTCAAAAGAGAAGTCTGTCGTGGGAAAAAAAATTACCGGCTTGATTCATCCAACAGTTGCTATTGAGCTTTCTGAACAGGGAACTGCATTTTCTATAAAATGTAAATTAGATTATTAATGAGGCTATTGTGAGCGGTGTATGTCGGTTTCGAAAGCGAATAAAAGGACGTAGATGGCCGGCTAAAATGAGTTTTAATTACAATTTGATTATTCGCTTTCTTTGAATTCCGGAGGCTTGTGTTATATGCAGTCTCAGTGGTGGAATCTCAGTTGAATACACTGCAGCTTTAGTTGGCAACTTTTTTCAGTGATTACTATGCATCTACTTTTCGTGTTGGCTTTATTTTTTTTCACTGGAATATTTTGTCAGAACAAAAACCCGCCAAAAATTTTCCGTAGAAAACCAGACCCATGATGTTTTCGGATTTCAGTCCGGAAACCAAAATGAGAGGCAACTAGGTATAGCTGGAAGTATTGGCGATGACGAAAATTTTGACATGAAGTCACCTTTTGGATTTCCATTTGTCATTAACGGACCTAAATATCTAGACTTCCCTTCTGCTTTTTGGGCGGCTCAAAAGGAAATCGCCGAGTTTGCTTCACAACTACCCTCTCCTGGAGAACACAAAGAACGTGAAGAAAATACTATTGTGTTGGAAGATTTTGCCTTTCAAGGGCAATTGATTAATGAGGTGAGTTTTATTCATTTCATTTTCACGCTAGCGTTTAAATTTGTAACGTTTAAATGTTAATACGTCGCTTCTTGTAAAACTAGTGCTAAGTAATCGCTGAAAGCCTATTTGCTACGCCTGAAGCCTTGTGGTTCACATTGTCCCGCCAACTATCTGCGACGTTGTCGCCGATTGCAACTGAAAATGTTCGGCGATCTGTTCCAGTGGGAGTCCGGTGCATCTGCAATGTATCGCAGACGTACTTAATTTGCGCGAAATGCAAATTGAACAGGGCGCCGCAATTTCAACCATTCCACCTATAAATATGGATCGAATCTTCTTACTGGAGTACGTTGAGAAATGGCTCTTTCTTGAAGGGTGCGGCTAAACTCAAGACCAAAGAGCCTTTACTTTTTCTAATCACATCAATTTTTGTTGTAGAAAATTTCTTCTGAGACCCAACCAGATGTCTTAAGACTTCGAGGCGGTGGACGAAAAACTGAAAAGGTATCAGTTAATTTAATTTAATCATGAGAGAACATTTGCTGTGGGGGTACCAAGACTATGGAATTCGATTACAATCGACCCAAGATGTAGTTCTTCAATTTACAGTTTTAAAAGGCATTTAAAACATATCCTTTTAAACAAGCTTTTCAACTCTTTTAAGTTTTAGGTGATAAATATGTTTAATATCGTTGAATTTTTAAACTAAGTTTATTCCTAATATTCTCTCACCCCCACTTTCTTTTAGCTTTATTTTTTTTTTATTTTTATTTTTTTTTTTGTAAAGTGTCACGAACAGCTAGTGAATTTGGTGCTATGTGATTCTTTATTATATTATTTATTATTATCAAACGTGATTATTTGGCTTAATAACTTCTATTACAGCCGTTTTTCGTGGATTGTCAGTTAAAAATGGCTTGAAAGTATACATTTTCTCTCAACGTTATTATTACTAGATTTTATAAAGTCTCTACTAAAGTATCCGTCGACAACAATCTACCACTAGTAACAAAATAATTTCTTCCTGTTGCAGAAAAGCCCTGTTGGTCAAACTGCGGTGGCATCAAGTAGTTGTTCGTGTGGCGGTGCATGCAACTGCCATATGCTAGAAAGTAGTGATGAAGAATACGACACCCCATGGGACCAAGAAGAAGAGGTATTTCAATTTCCACGTTAATGTTTTGTTGGTATTTCATCTATAGAATTACTGAAAGAAACCTTTCAACTAAGGTTGCCGATAATGTATTTCGTTTTTTGGATCCATTGTTTTAATCTCTTCTTGTCATTTTCGTTTCAGAGTGACATCGATGAATTTTCTAGCGATGAGGATGAAATAAGTGACGGTTATCAGAGCAACGAAGTGAGTAACATTTTTGTTTCTGCTTGGGCTTATGTTCTTTGTTAACTGCACGGCAGTTAACAAAAGTCACTGGCAATAAAAACAGCTGTTCATCAATCTTCTACTAGTTACGCCTACACACTCCTAGTTCCAGGCAGCAATACAGTAAACACCCGCATATAAGAACAAATGGATTAAGAACACCAGGCTGAAATTTGCCAATAAAGCCCCATTTTTATAAGAACAAGACTGATCAGCCTGAAAAATTCAGCATGTTCTTATAAAATGGAAAAGGTGTCATAATTACATAAAAAACAAGTGATTTTATGTTGGCAGTCATGACTCTATCAGCTGTCAAGTGGTCGTATTTTTGTATTGAGTACTGTACTGATGTTTCTACTGTAATTTATTTTTCCACTGAAAATACGTAGGAACATTTTTAGGTAGTACCCGTATTACTAAAATCGATATTTAGAACATTTTAAGAACACTTTGAGGCTGATTTCTCACTAAGCACCCGTTAAATAAGACACCCGATCAGCCTGACCTCCGAAATCATGTGTTCTTAATTGCGGGTGTTTTACTGACAGTAATAGACTTGTGTTTTCAAGCAAAATTTGTTTAGCCCACAGTTTATTGCTTTTAGCCAGCTTCCTTCGCAAGAACTAATCATGGCTACTACTCTTTAAAACATACATCTTCTTGGAATGGACATTTAAGAAAAATTTATTACAGACAAATCAGGAAATTTAAAATGCATTTTTTTAAGCTACGTAAGTTCCAAGCAGTTCAGTCCACAATCTAAACCAACCTTGTTTTCGTTTTGCAGGACAGCCACATGTTAGCTGAAGATGAAAACAAGACTCTGTCCTCGATACATGATGGAAGTTCCTATGATGAGGATCACCGCGTAAGTTTAATAATCATCTGGAGGGGTTATGTGCGAGGAAACTTCCCTAAGTCTGCAGATTCCATGGCGTCTTATACAATTAATACAGTCTTCCAGTTTGATTTGTTTCATTGTCGAAGGTTAGCACCTTAAACAATTTCTTCGTGTTTAAATGTCATCTAATATCGACATTAATTTAACGTGGTTTTGTGGAGTATCAATACCTAGAAACTGTGATCAGTGCTGGAGAGGAAAGAAACCATATTAAGGATGTTGTTATTACGAATTTATAGTTGTTTTATAATTTGAAAAAAATTACCCATAGTTAACATCAATCTTGCACTTACCATTAGCTACTATAACAAATTGCATGATGCAATTGTTAAAAAACGTGTTACCCAGACAAGAGTTGAGAGTTAAGTTAAGATGAGGAGTCCAGTGAATGCTGCTCGGCCTCCGGGATTTGATTCACAAAAAAACTAACTGTTGCACGTCTTGCGTGCCTTTGTTCTTTTAAGCAGGAGTATGTTGACGATAATCCTGTCGAACACAAAGATGAAGCCCACGAAGTTAAAAAATGCGCCACAAAATCGACCAAGAGGAAGGAGGGAAGGGTCTCGCTCAGCAATATTCAACAAGAGTTAAAGACTGTACGGTGCTGCAAAGTCAATTGTGTGAGCACAGTATTAAAATTGCCCGAAATCTTGCACGCCAGACGAGACTTTCAAGACATGAACAGAGAAGAGCAGGTTCAATGGCTATTGAACTTTTTCCAGCTGGGTCAAAGAGTAAGAAATGGTCGGAAGACATATGAGCATTCCCTACAAGGAAAAGTAATATGCCAAAAAGCCTGGATATTTTGCCACGGGTTGTCGTACGGAAGGTAAGTAGAAGAGAACTTTGCCATTTAAAATCGAAGAAAGAGCTATAGCATGTAAAAATATCCCTTTATTATCACCATCATCAATATTGGTATTGTTTCGTTTGACCGCACACTAGTTTAACATTTTTACTTGTGCAGCATACTGTTTGTTTAATCGTGGCGATGTTTAAGAAATAATAAAAAAAAACATGATCTGTGTTTCTATCGAGTTTTACCATAAATCTTCTAGCGTTCTACCACGGATGCCGTTCTCTGATTGGCTACGCTACTCGCTATCTATTCTGTGACAGATAATGAGTAGCGTAGTAGCGTGCGCTGAGGGCCGTTTCTTTGCATTTTCGAAGTGTCTGTTAAGGGGATTTAGATAAAGCTTTCAACACTTAGTACAATTAGATTATTTGTTTTATTTTCTACGCTTGATAATTGACTTGGGCTGCTACGTCAACTATCACGCGATAGAAATGTCGAGTCCATAATGTAATAGTTAAAACATGATTTTAAACCAATCAAGGCACGTGTTCTCTTGGGCTATTTGTAAATAGCAATAAACATCCAGTGTGATATATTGCATGCAATGCAGGTAACTGACCTAAGTAACTTGTTTTAGCCAAAAGTAGCGATTCTTAGCCAATTCATTCTATTATAACGCTCGTGTCTTTTTTTGTCTCAGATATCACAAATGGAGAGATGCCTATGCCCGATTAGGACTAACATCTGCTGTGCATGCGCGCACTGGTGTGATAAGTAAGTCGAAACGACTAATCGAGGCCGAACTTTGGTTCGAAGAATTGGTAACGAATCTTGCAAACAGGATGCCAGATGTTGATCGACTGGAGCTTCCCGCTTGTCTGACAATAAGAAAAATTCACGCCATGTACCGCGAAGGGCTCTCGGATAAGAGACTCACGCCTCTATCGATGTCTCAGTTTCGACGAATGTGGAAGCGAGACTTTCCACGTGTTATCATACCAAAGGTAACGCAGTTTATTCAGTTTCACTATAAATAAGAGTAAAGCATGAATCTTTAAGAGAAAATTAACTTTTATGATTTAATTTTTGCAGGAAGCAGATTGTATACGGTAATAGGTTTGAAAAAAAAAAACTCATCGACGTCTTTAAATTCCTTGCAGACAAACCGGTTTACCAAGTGTGGAGTTTGTCTCCTGATTAATGAGCACATAAGGGCCACACGAAATAAAGAGAAGAGATTGTCCTGGTCCGAGAAAAAGCAGTTGCACATGGAACAACAGGCGTAAGTAAACATTAAATTTAAGTGACATGTTACGTCCATGACCACAAGTAACAGGGGACAGCGGCATGTTATCTCCTTAGAAGGCATTAATAAGATCTCTGTTGACTTTTTCAGAGGCGAAAGGAAAAAATACTACAAGCATCAGAAAAAAGCAGAAAAAAGGCCAGATAAATACATGTCAATAATAATTGACGGTATGGATCAAGCGAAAACCCATCTTCCTCACTGGATACAAGCATCAAAGGTATGTCCTATTCCTTCCTCTTTATCTCCTTCTCCCTTTGCCTCTCTGCCTCTCTCTCTCCCCCTCCCTGCTTTATTTTTTGATCATTTCTTACTTCGAATTCCCCTATCGATTTACGGCGGGTACTTGAGTCATATGAAGATAACATGACGAAGGCATTTTACTATATTTTCTTTAAAGCTGGAAGGGGAATATGAACATTTCATGAAGACCCATTTGACAGGAGTGCTGAACCACGGTTTGAACTTGGCAACCTGTTTCCTTGATTTTTTGAGGTGGCCGCAGGATTCAAACCCAACTATAAACTGTATTATAACTCACTTACAGTATCTGAAAGCAAAGGTAAGGGTTTATTATTAATAGAAATCAAATCGTCTACAGATTGTTTAAGAAGGTAGATTTTAGGTCCACGAAAGAAGAAGGAACAATTATTTTCCCACTGAAACAGTCTATTTGAGGCTAACGCGAAAACGTTGCAATTCATTTAGCGTCTAGGTTGCAGTAATTGCTATCCTTTGTAGGTTTTTCTATATATATATAATCGAGTTACCTAAGTATATAAGTCAATAAATGTTGTTGCTCTCATCCTACAACTTATCCTTTTTTCTGTAATTTTGAATACCTACTTCCTTTGTTTTAGTTAAGACATGACCCACCTAGATTAGCTTGCTACCTGTGAGCATGTCGAATTTTACGTTAAAATACTTTTGAGAATAATAGAAAATAAATAAAGACTAAGACTAAGACTTTCATCTTGCGGTTGTTGGACAACAGCAATCGTGACCCCGAAATGCACTAAAGGAGCGTTGCTTATTTGATTATTTGGCAGATAAAACTGCATTTCAAGGACTTATTTGAAACTTATTTGGACTAACGGTAACCAACCTTTTCCGCATTTCTGACATGAGAGAACCCACGATTTCAAACTGGTGAAAGTTTTTATAAGACGTTAGCAGATTTTTAAGCGTATGTCTTCAGGACGCTCCCGCTAATTGTTTCTACGCATCCATACTGCGCAAGCAAATTCAAACGCCATGTCATGCATGCGAGCGCGCGCTAAGAACGAACAATGATCGGGCAGACGGCCACTGATTGCTATAACTTTGCTTGGATTCAACGACCATCTTGGAAGTTTGGTGGCCCCTATTTTTCTTTCAATGAATCATTTTCTCTACTGACTTTATACGTTTAGCGAAGAAATGAAGAAAATCTATCGACTACAAGTTTGATTTTTTTGCCTCCGAATTCTGTTCTTTTTAGCTTTTCGTTTATCTGTCAATGACGGATTTTAAATGCCTCTTGAAGCTGGGTTAAGTTTTGAGTGTAAACGTTGTTAACATTTGGAATTATTTCCGCTAGACCCACTTCTACAATATGCGTTGACTCTAGGTCGGTAACCGCCAATTTTTTTTATTTTTGACACAAGTAACGTATTATCTGGCTGCTGTAGAAATTAAAAAAAAATCTATCGACATGAAAATTTTCGCGCGAACGTCATTTAGTAATACATTCGTAGAGTTAATATAGAGCAACAGAAAGACAGACAGACAGAGACTTCCTTTTTGTTATTTCAGAGACGAAGAATACCCCCCACGCTCTTCCTTCAGTTGGATAACTGTTACAGAGACTGTAAAAATATCCACGTGTTGGGATTCTGTGCTTTGCTTGTAAAAGCGGGCGTGTTTAAAAAGGTATGTACCAGGGATCATTTCTAAAAGTTACATGAGATCGAATTATACGATATCATGCAGGCCTAACCACTACACGCTTAAAATGCGTATGATATAGTGCTGTTATGGAAAGACGTGGTGCATTAAATATCATTGCTATTCTTGTGGGGGATTATTTTTGTTCTTAAAGCCACAAAGTTTGCTGGAATTGTTTTATTATAAAATTAGTAATTACATTACCCGATGATGTCTACAATGAACATGTTCATTCAATCTTCAGGTTCGTCTTTCTTATCTCATGGTGGGACACACTCACGAAGATATAGACCAAGTAAGTTAACTGTAATATTATGAAACGTCTTCGTATCTAGCATCATCAAGGGAAATAAAGAAGGGTCGAAAGAATGGCTAGAAAGTACTTAATTCTGTAACTAAAATATTTTGAGCCCTGCACCTGAAACAGTAAACTCTCTGAAAATTACGGAGTTGACAACTTGTATGTAGCTTTTTGCTTCATTTAAGCGCAAATTTCACAGTTCACGCGTTTATATGGAAATGTAACGCCAGTAAGTTTTTATACTTCTAATTTTATGGACGAAAACCACGGATTTGGATGATGGGCGCTTCCTCCTATAAAGATTATTAATACTGTATTGATCCTCTGCAAGCTGCTTAGAAATTATGCCGACAATTAAACTGACTTACCAGCGTTACATTTCTAGATGAACGCGTGAACTGTGAAGTTTGCGAAGGCTGCAATAACATGGAAGTTCGAGAATTTCCGCTACTATTCTCTGAATTTTACGGCTGCGCGATGAAAACAAATTAGAAATTCTTGAACAGTAAAAAGAATTTAAAGAGACACGAAAAAGAAGCGTTGATAAATAAATTGCTTCCATAAATCAATATATTATTATTGCTTTCTTTCAGATGTTCAGCCGGATATCCATAGCCTTGAAAAAATCAAATGCCGTAACTCTGGACGATCTGGTCAGAGTTATTCAGGAGTCCTTTACGCCTAGTCCCATTGTCACCAAAGTTGACAACATTTATGATGTGAAATCTTGGCAACGTCCTTACATCGCCACTTTCAAGTACCACAGCCACCCTCACGCATTCCGCTTCAAACTAAATGACCAGGGTGAAGTGGAGATGTCCTACAGAAACTGGGCGAATTCAAAAAGAAAAGAATGGTTGCCCAAGGAGGGACCATTCATAATTATGCGAGAACTGCCTCCTGGAAAGCCTTCCTTGTTGCGGCCTGATTTAAAGAAATGTCCATCTGTGGAGAATATTCGAGATGCCATAGCAAAACTAAAAGTACGAATGTCGGTTTCGGAAGTGGAATGGTGGGAGAAAATGGCGAACGAAGAAGAAAAGAGAGTTGAGCTGTGGAACTCGCTAAGTGACGAACAATATCTAGAAGCAGGCCAGTCATTCGACTTCTTTGACATAAAATATGAAGAACCTGATCCGGAGACGGAGGAGAATGGGGAAGAATATCAAAAACGGGAGGAGGAACTAGAACGGTTGCTAAAGAAAAAGAACAACCAGTTAGAGGTAGACAACCTGTTTATTGTCCTTGCTACAGCTATGACTAACCTTTGTACCGCAAAAAATGTAAATGTCGGAAATTGAAAACTCATGGGGGAGCGGGATCATTGCAACAGGTGTTACACTGATTCATTTATTATATTATCATCATCATCATCATTATCATCATCATCATCATTATTATTATTATTATTTAGTTATTATTATTATTATTATTATTATTATTATTATTATTATTATTATTATTATTATTATTATTCTAATAATCTTTACCATTATCATTAGTGATATTATTTTTTGTTTCGCAGGTTCAGATGACTAAACAGGCTGGTACGAGCAAAAAAAAGAACCATTCTGAGAAAAAAAAGAAACGAACCAAATGAAAATCCTATAAAACAGTCGCCTGTGATTCTGTTAAAGTAATGTTGAAGTGAAGCCCCCTGTACAAACAAACTTATGATCATTTTCGTTTGGAAAATACTACTTTTGGTCGTTTTCAAACCCCAAAAAGTTATGTGTCAAGAATTTTGAAACCTCTTTGTCCGTCTACACCAAAATGCTAAAACGACGTAAAATCACTAATAAGCATGTCCGGTTACCGATAAAAAAGTTGCGTTTTCGGTAAACTCTATCACCCGATATGTGTGGACAGAAGGCTACTGATCAGTAAGACCTTCGGAATGAAGACAGCTACGTGTACAGACAGAGAAAGTATAAGAAAGACGTTTCCAGTGTTAATGTGAGGCTGTGTGATTTATAAAAAAATCAATCATTCTATTGAATTTTTCCGACTCGATTAACTTTTAAGCGAGTTGGAAAAGTAGCTGTGTTCACGGGATTTCTGGTCGTCACTCGCTAAGCGACCTAATAAAAACACTCGTTGTCTTTCCTATATCATCCGTAGTTGTGTTCATACGAAATGTAAACTCTAGGTATGAGTTATACCTGACGAAGTGTGCGTCAGTCACACGAAACGCGTAGGAGAAATATACAATTACAGTTCACTGAGTGCTGCCTAGCTAACTATGGTGCTGCTCACTAGTCGAGTATTTATTAATTTGTCTTAGCTTATGCTCCGATTTCCAACAAACTAAGAACGTCTGTGTGGGAGGCTACGATTTCCCCCAGTGAAATATATAACCTGCGATCAGGCGTTTTTTTGAAAGGGAGAAGGAAAAAGGACCTGAACATCTTCATTATGTACACATGTGCGTGTACTATCAGCACACACAGCGAGGTGGAGGGAGAAGTCGCACAGACCCTATCCTCGCCTTGTTAAAGTGGGAGTGGAGAAAGCTTTGCGCACGGATAAAAAATGGCCCAGAGGAAATCTCCCGTAGATTTCTTGAATACGTCAATGCGAAGGTATGTTACATGTACTCATTTATTTCGATTTATTTTATTTTATTTTTGTCTCACAGAAATCTCAAAAAATGATTGCATTTGGCGTAAGCGCCATTAACGCACAATAAATTTTGTCCCATGGGAGATAATCCTTATTGTCTATAGTTCTTTTCTCCAGTCTTGTGTCGAGTATTGTAGTGAAGTGTGAGAGTTCTGTTCAGATTACAAAAGTTGCAGAATCGTGCTGCACTTATTATAACATTCTTAAATAACGACAGTAACAGTGATGAAGTTCTTCGTGATTCAAATTGGAACAAACTCAACTATCGCGCGCTCTTACTTTACTTTACTCTGCTCGTTTGTTCTTCCGTCGTCGTTCATCCTTCCTCCCCTTGTCAGCTCTACTGCTTCCTTAAAGTTCAGTGGTATTTTGGACAAAAGTTTGTGCAGTGTGCATCATCTCCAGTGGCCTTGCAGATCGGACAGATGCGATTTCTCAACACTGGGCACGTAGTTTTTCCACGAGGGCCCCTAATTAAGTGATGAATGCTTTTGCAAAATGAACATTGTGGGCGGCGATATCGCACACGTGGAAAGCAAAGTTTTTGTGCCTTCCTAAGTTTTGTCTTGACTCTGGGCTGATTATCTCTGGCCGTTCTACAAGAGCGCAGGCATTTTCGTGTCCTTCTCCCTTTTCTCTCTCTTTCACTTGCATTTGAATGCACTTAGGCTGTTTTTCGGAAACGCTTACAATTTCTTCTTCGTC
>JAHPZR010014110.1:0-16335 GCA_019787425.1 Platygyra sinensis
TTCCAAAGACATGCACAGTGAGTAAAAACAGAGCGTTTTACCACTGAAAGATACCTACTTTTTCTATATTTTACTGCCACACTCTTTTCCAGCTTCCAATCATTTTACAAGCCACCTCGGTAGCGTATGTCCTTGATGTCGTCCTGACAAAGTTTAATTTAGAATACTAAGTCATGTGTTGGTCCGGAAAGCCTTCCACCCGGCCGGTCTAAAATGTACATAGAAACCGACGTTAAATCCGGCTATAATATCACCGTTTTATCTACCAGCTGTTACCTTTTTACCCCCTCGCCCCCACCCCACCACCTCTCCCCTCACTCCAGCCAATACTATGACAGTGATACGAGATTGTATACAATATCGGTTTGGTGTACAAACCTGCGTGAAAGTGAGTTTTCTTCCTTTGGCGATACATTGGGCTATCTGAAAGGAATTAAGAATTTAGCAATCTCAGTTAGTTGTCCTCTGGTATCCTGAACTAGACCAGTATTACTCAGTGCTGTGCTGACATGTATACTTGGCAGTGAATAAAAATTCTTTATTTGCTTCGGTTATTTTACCTTTAAAGCAAAGACTCCACAGCTACTACAGTCTTTCTGCTGAGGGGCGGCTTCCTCTGCCTGAGCCCACGAATCAACCTCGACATCGCAGATCATAAGAAGCTTTCTATAGTTAACAATGAAAGCATACAATATAGTCATCATCATCATAATATAATTTCATAAAGCGTATGCTTCTGACAGACCATTTCAAAGTTAGGACTGACTAAACCTAATTTTAAGAATCATTTATCAGTTACTTCATACATCTGAAAAATTTATTGTGTTATTCGTTTCGTCGTACTGTTCAACAGCTACTCTTAGCATCCAAAACTTCGTATGCAAACTTTGTGTAACACGTTCTCCAAAAAAAGCGAGGATTGGTCAAGTACTTACTGTTTTTTCCCGATAAAATAGTTGTCTTTGGCAGTGGATTCCGTTGGTCTTTTTTTTTAGCTTCTGCAATCTATCAAAGTCTGGATTTGATTTTTTCTTAGTTTTTGTTCATAACCCGACATTTGATCGGTATAATCATTTGGCACAGTTAAATTATAAACTAAACGAATGTTGAAGCATTCCAGTATCCCGTTTCAAGTTGCGTAATCGTACTGGGCGTCTTCCGTGTTTCCGACAGTGCGCACTTTTCTTAAAAAAGAAATGAAAACACTTATCCCTTATCCTTTCAGTAATAATTTAATCTACCTCATACAATCGAAGAAGACGTGTCCATTTCCACTTCCCGATTTGCTGTCGTAGTGCAAAATGCTTTTTTTTGAGAAGTCTACAACCTACGGCAGTCCATAATAAAAGAAGTACAAACGAAAATTATTAACAGTATTGCAGTAATTGTTCGAGGAATATACCATCACATTTGAGTAATAGATAAGACGGGATAGACTTCTACATATCTATACTTATGGCATAGAACCGCTCTTTTTTCGCTGAAAAAATTGAAATTAATGGCCTCCAACAATCGCCCCCGTCCCACCCTTTGATTCCTCACCTCTCCTTCAATTCGTGAATTTATCTCTTGATATGAAAATAATCACTACAACAGAAAAGTTCTAAAATTTAAGTCCCTTTAAAGTTTTTCCAAGGTGATGTTCATGAATTTAATTCTGTCTTTTATTTCACATCAAAACTTTACCTGAGATGGTAATGTGTGAAATAATCGTCCCCTTTTGGAGGAAAAAAAACTTTCCCATGCCCTAACCCGAGAAAATTCACTATGTTGCTGTGAAATTTCGCGTTGCAAATATATCTTTAGACTGATTTACCCCTAAGGTCCAGTGATTGAGCGGGTTGACAGCAACAAGCAGAATGTCATGTTGAGTGACTTTGGTCTGTAATTGGAAACAGAATAAATAGTTACGTTGTTAAATGTTTCCGAGCGAAGTGATTATGTTCCACAACTTTCGTTGAGGAAAATAACTGATCAATCACGGAATGTGCATTGCATTACTTCTCATATCTGTGGCTCGGTCGGTACTGCAAGATATGGAATTCAATTTTATTCCCTGGCAGGTTGTTGCACATATTAGAAAAAAAAAACATATCAACTGTGTTACTTACGTTCTTGACCCAGCTCCAGCTTTTGAGCTGCACAGGAGTCGTCTTCTGTACTTTGTTGATCACAAAGCTTGGGATGGCACGTATGTTGACATCCTGTCGAAAGTCCAAAAAGAGTAGACTTATTGGCAGGAATTTATTTCGTTTAACTAACCGTCATATGTTGTGATTTTGAATTATATTATTTTCTTTCTGAGGGCTCTAAATGTTAGGTGATCTTAAATATCAGTGAGACAAGAGAAGCTGGACAAACTTACAAGTTTGTAAATAAGAATCTTTTCCATTTAACAAGCTTACCCGTTCGTGATCCGAGGATATAATTTCGAGGCTTACATTCATTACCTATGTACAAAAAAAAGTATTCAAAGAGACTGAATCGACAATGTCTGAAACATTTTCGGGGATAGTGGCCCATAGCTGCTGGAAATCTACTGGGTGTGAATCGGGTATCTGACCAAAAATCACAGCTCAATATGGAGCAACACACACTAACCATTAATCTGACTAATATTCTGAACAAAACAAAGCGAGTTTTTCTCGTTAACAAAAAAATTACTTTTGCCACATACCTCGTCGTTAAGCCAACCAACAGAAAACGTCTTGCCCATATGTGCATTCATCAGTTGTCGGTCCGCAGTATCCATGCAAGGTTGGATCGTTTTAAAATCACCAATGGCAACCTTGCCCATTTGCATCGCGCAAATTACCTTATTCAGGTCCCTTTGGTGATCAAAATCCCACAAGCTCTCGACCTGTATTGAAAAACCCCCACAAAAATCAGGGTGATTATTCTGTCACATTTCCGATAAAGTGCTGAAATAAATCGAAATGGCGCCCTTTATTAATTACCTTAAGTAATGGTGCCATTTTTTTAACGTGTTCCGCGTACTTCAATCGTACTTCTTTTTCGCCCATCACTGAATACCCTTCTCCTTTTATTGTTAGCTTTAGGTTTCTGGCGAAAACCTGCCTATTTTCTACAGTTTCTGTCGTCCGACTTTTTTTGAATGCATATATATCGTTTCCTCTGGGAAAGAGGAACTGGACATCCATGGTCTCAGCTCTCTCAGTTACTACGCGGGCGTAGTATCTCAACTTTGAATAGGAGACAGCTACCCATTCTGGTGCCGTTTCAGGCTGCTGCAAACCAAAAAGTAACAAAATGGTTATCAATGATCATTATTTTTAATTCAAGAAGTCTACTTAGTTTTAAGTAGACCAAAAGCAGCGCCGTGTATTATTGCTGGCAGAAGCGTTTATTAACGTACTTGCTTGCTAATGGACATTTATTTCTTTGATATCCGGTAAATCTTGCGGTATGTCAGGCTTGTAGTCTCCAAATTGCTAATTCAGACCTACCTTATCAAAACGTGTATGTATGTACGTATGCTAAGATGATCTCTAAATTGAACGGTGAACTTATCAAACAACTGGAAATTGTCATCCGAGGGTATTTTAATCAGAATTGTACTAATACAAATTCGAATAACTCGACGGTAAATCTTCAAAATCCACTTGTTATTAATGCCACTACGAAATGTTTTAAACATGACGCTATTAAATAACAAATATGATTAACTTACCTCCTCGTTCCCATCTTCCTCTTTGCTTTGGCCAGTGGCACTCTGATATAAAACAATAAACAGCATGTGAGATCTTATAATTATACAAGGTGGAGGCCTATGATGACACCTAGTTTAGTAATGGAGAACAATTGATACTTTCGCTCTCTTAATGCTCAACTGGAAAAATTGATATAACATCTGATTTAATTGCCGTCTTACCGCCAAGTGGACTTCTACTTCATTTTCTATGAACGATTTGTTTGCTTCACCCAACTCCATTTTGAGTTCTCCAGTTTCCTGTACAAGAATTTGACAACATATATTGCACTAGAGTTAAAAAAATATATATTTGTTTAGTTTAATACTGTTTTAGTGCAGTAATATGTTTATGTGTATCACACATTGTAATTCATGACAGCACCAAAATCATGTACTGTGCTCTTAGAACAATCACAGGGAATCCAACAGTTAACTCTGTGGTGCCCAGCTCTTATCGGTACACTTTAGCTAGTTCTTTGCTTCAAAATTGAATACATCCCCTCAATAACAAATAGGTTAGCCCAGGACCTCCTTCCTTTTTTTGCAGTGACTACATTTTCAAGTCTTAATTTTCCCACCCATAAGCCCTCAAACAATAAACGTCACTAATCATAAATCTAGCGAACATTATGCGAGTGTGATGTGTAATTGCTCACCATGGCTGATTTAGGTTGATGTACGGTGTACATCGGTGCAGTCATCTCATTTAAAGTTAATACAGCACCACAAGATAACTGAAAATAAATAGTATATTTATTTACTGAATTGATCTAATGAAAATTATTACTGAACTATGTGTATCGCAATTACAGATAATGAAAACCAGAAATAGGAAAACACGATGACAAAGTATCACTTCTGTAATGGAAATTCAAATTTATTTCATACCTTTACAGCTCGAGTAATGGTTTTCTTTTTTATCTTGTTCATGGCGCATCTTGCTTTCTTTCACCTGTGGATACGCGGTGAACGAGAGTATCATCTGCATGTCCGAGTTTTCAATTTGGGAAAAGTCGATTTCAAGTTACTTTCATAGGGCTATACATTTCTACTCTTTCTGGCTCTGGAAACAACAATCAATATAAAGAGTGTAACGTACCTCTGAAGTTTTAGCCTTCTTCTCGTTTTGATCCATTCCACTCTAAAATATAAAAATAAATTTTTTTATTGTCCAAAATCCAGAATCATAATCTAAGCAATGGAACATAAAATCAAACTGGATAGAAATCTTCTAATATAAAAATACATCGACATATGTATTTGTGAATGATTTAATACATTTTTGCTATCAAACCAGGGGTATCAAAAGCATACTGTTCAAAAGTGGGTGGCTACCGTCCATTTTTGATTCGGCAAACGTTTTGAGCTCATTTTTACTTGGCTATGTTATTTACTTCAACTCCAAAAAAAGTGACCGGCATTAATGTAATACCTTGATCTGGGCAGGGGAAATCGTCAAATTTACGATGCACACTATTTGGTCAGATAATAATTGTAAACGAGAAAACTTCGGTTTTGTACTCAAATGATTTATTTACATTTACTTGTAAATTGTTGGGGTCTTTTTCTTCAAATTTCACGGGCTAAGCAACACCGACTAAAAGAGGAGGGGCAGAAACTTATAGCCACCATGCCCAATTGTTTTCATTTAAAAACACAGTACAAGTTAATTTAGGGACATACCACCATGTTACTATCTGTCTCTTCATGTATAAATGCCGCCTTCAGTCTGCTTATCTCCACTTTGAGATCTTCAATTTGCTACAGCAATATAAAATCACAAGCTTTCACTTGTTGGCAACTTAAACGAAAACAGCAATCAAAAAGCCAACAAATAACGTAACATTTTACCTAAATGCGAAACTCACCTTTGCAGAAGATTCCACCAATTGAGTATGTTTGGAGCATTCCTCTTCCAGAAGGCGGCGTAAATTTTTCCTTTCTTCGAGTTCCTTTTAATTGATGAAAGTTTACATCGTTAAAATCACGGGACAATCAGCCATTTTTTGTGTAAACCACTATAGTGCAATTATTTTGAGGGCGTAAAGTAAAGTTGTGTATTCTTATTCAATTAACGTTGCCCGATCAAAATTTCAAGTTTAAAGAGGAAGACCTTTTAGCTGCTGGTAAAGTACTTACTTTTCGTAGAGTCTTCCGTAACTCATCTATAGATTCTTTGTCCTCGCTTGCAACTTTTTGAAGTTTGGCAGCCCTATCTTTACTCTAAAGCGAAGATATAACAGCATTAAGTTACGATGATAAGCTATTTAAAATGTTACAACACTGCAGCGCTGCTACCGCGAAGTCTAGATGTTGAGTCAGCAATAACTGAATAAGTCAACGTCTATAAACCTTGGAACGTTCCGAATGTAAGTGAATACTTAACGGCTTGCTTCCATGTTCTTGACATCCAAAATGTAGAAACATGGGCGCGGGATAGTCTTACTGTTTTAAATCGTTTTAGAAGAACAGAATGTTCAGTTGTAAAGTTTCAGATTGTTAGCTTTGTGTTTCTTGCTTTTAATTAGTAATACTTACTTCTCTACAGGCAATTCTGACGCTTTGAGCCCGCGCACGTTCTTCTGATAAGATGTTTTGAGTTCGAAGTAGTTCGTTTTCAAGTGCCTTGTTCTAAAAAAAAAAAAACATTCTGGACACCGTTGTAATAATACTGATTGGGTGACCTCAATATTTTAAAATACGTTCTGTCCAATTGCTTACCAATTTCAACAGTTGCTGAACCTGAGCTCTTTCTGTCGCCAGTTCCTTTTTTAACTCTTCGACCTGAAGGACCTTTAATTTGAATGCAATAAAGAATTTACTATAAATACCTTAAGGTTATAAGAGACCTTCAGGGCCGGGTTTTTCGACGCTAACCCAGGTTTAAAAGTTAACTGGGGTACCAATTTTTGTGCTATGAAAATGTTTCCACTGCGTATGTTTTGTGTTGTTTGACATTACTTAAGCTCAAAACTGAAGGACAAACAATATAAACAGAAAACCTTCCTGAAAAATTACAAAAATGAAATCAAAATTCTCGCTAACTCACTCCTGGGTTAGCTTAATCGGGCTTTGAACAACCCGGCCTTGGAGGTGCCTTCAGAAAAATAATTTCTTTGCGCACTGCTTTTACGAAAAGCTCGGTAAATTATAAATCATTGTAAAGCTGATAAATTTTATAATCCGAAATAGCAAGACCTCTTGCCAATCTTCAAATGAAAAGGGCGGTGCAAGATGGTTTCGACTGAGCGGCTTCGGCGAGATTTTTTCCAGTTTCTGAAAATGACACTGCCCGTTTTATTTAACAAACCAACCCCTAAACTACCAAGCGAAAAACAAATCAAGACTTGGGGCTGCTCGCGGCTTTTTTTAAGGCAAACAATGAGTCACAGGAGCTTGAAAAATAGGAGGCACAAAAACCGGATGCGTGTTTACAGACGTGTGTAAAAGAAAATCTTTGGTCAGCTGGCACTATTTTGCTTGCAGTCTTGCTATTTATGTGACACTACTGTTAACTGAGTTGCGTGAAGCTTTGCTCTTTCAGAGGCCGCAGTTTTTGTTTTTGTTTTTCCAGTTCTTAATTAGGTAAAAACAAAACATCTTAATTCGTTAATCGACTTTTAGAAATCACACTTCTCTTTTCTTTCGACTCACGCCGCCTGCTTAAAGCTAAGACCTATTCCAACCGTCGTGCTACTGCAGTGACGAACGCAAATGAATTTCGACTTTGCCCAGTATAGTAGTGGCATGACAAAAGAAGAGAGTGGTTTCAACCGTCAAATTTAATTCACTCGCCAAAGATGAGAAGAAGTTTGCTTTGCTGACGACCATTTTAAATGATAGAAGCAACGGCGGCTGATGTAACAGAATATGACTTCAATTCGGCCTTGCAAGAGCACGCCGTTTAAAACCAAGTCGTCATGCTGCCGTGCCAAGTAATCCAGCCAGCCGAACTGAATGGTTTCAAACGTCCCGCCACTGTCGTGCTTAATTCGAATTAAGTTCTTGAATTTAATTCGGCATGGTATTAGCAGGACGTTTGGAATAGGCCTAAAGCTTTTACTTTATTGATGAGAGTCCGGCCGATGCTCAGAGAGCCGGTCAATTGTACTTTTGGGTTCCCTCGGTGGAAATTGATGTCGCGATAGCAAAAATTACACTTCTCACTCCTCTAAGGTAGCTAATTTGTCAAGCCGACAGTTTTCCTGATGATCACAAGGTTTCCCGCTAAGCTTCGGAAAAAGAACTCGGCGCTTGTAATAACAAAAGGGCTATTGTTGCCCCCGCAGGGTTTTGGCCCGGACGGCCAAAACCCGCGGAGGCACCCTAGGAGCCCCCGCGTATAGAAAGGAAAATTTCGCTGCACCAGAAAAATTCTCGATTTTTGAGAACACGGCCCGCAAAGGATTGCCGAAAGTTCGCTAGGGGTCGAATAAACAAGCGAAGGATTCTGGGGAGCGTGTTCTACACCACGCGGTTCTGAATACCACATTTGGCAAGGCAAGGTTGTGTGTCAGCTTTCTCGATCAATTTAAGGTGGCTGAACACAGTTTTTGATACCTCTGTTTCAATTACATTTTTCTCTAAAACCCTTGATCCTTTGGTCACCAAAAATGGCAGCAAGCAAGTTAACAACACAAACTTCAACTTTTTGATAATTAAGCTGACGTATGTACCGTTGCCATGGCAACATGATCAAATATAAACAGGTGTTTAAAATCGGTTTTGTTTATTTGCAGAAAATCTAGTCATTAGATTTTCTTTATACTTTGCATGCAACAAGCTTGTAACGATACTCGCAAGTTGACGCTATTTTGATAATAATTTAACAAACAGATCTTTAATTATCCCTCTTCAAAGGTTCACTGGCATATCTTGAATTTCCTTTGTTAAAGTTCAATTTTTTTTCAATCTCCAGTTACTTATTTCCTAAAGTATTTTCGTGCCAAATTTCGTGAAATTCTAATGAGTGGTTCTCGAGAAATGAGCGCCTCCGAGAAGTCAATTTTTCACTCAATCGCACTTTTTCCGACTTACTACGCATGCGCTGCATTTAACTGGGTTCTTTTAGCAACAAAGAAATAGCAGAGCTGAGTTCTTTGCATCGTTACCTTTCTAATATACCTTTGTAATAAAAGAGTAAAACCTTCAATACAATACATTGTGTTCATTTGTGAAGAAAAAAATAGTACAGATAGTGCAAACATTGAGCAAATAAAATGATCGCTCTATTTATGCCATGTTTGTTTTTATGCAATACTTGTGCGCGCGCTGAATCACGTTAGCAAGAGCGCGCGCCAAAACTGTGTTCAGCCACCTTAAGTTGATTATTTGAAAAACCGCTTTGAAGTTCATTCGATCCAGATTCTAAATTGTGGAAAATAGCATTGCTCATCGAGGTTTTTGACGAAACTTGCATAAATTTATTTATTTCATCGATCAACTGTCACTACTAGAAATTCGAGGCCAGTGTGGTTCAGTTGCAACCTAAATAGCTAAATACCCGACTAAATACTCTTCCGATCGTCAGTTTTACCTTTGACATCTCGTTTATTTGGATCACTTATTTTTACCGCTGAGTAATCTTAGGTGGCGTAGAGCCCATGTGACGGCTGGGTGACTGGTAGGGATGCAAATGTAAATGTTTGCGGCGTTTTCGTTGAGGACAAAAAGCTTTACTCTAATTTGCATATATGGCGACTGTAACGCGATACTTCTGGTTATATATCGGAAAAATCTTGACTTCTGTTCTGCTTTCGAGATACGTTTGCTCGTATATCAAGACAAATGGTTTGTTTCAGTATCAAACTATAACAAAAGAGTGGTTTGATATTTTTTCCAGAATCCACTTCGTGAGAGTATTAAGTAAAGAATTCCATGTGACAGAATGAGTTAAACAAAATGTGTTGGTTAAGTTGACTTAATTGATTCTTTGGATCACATTTATGGTAAGATGCCTTAGTTACTTGAACAGTATGAGTGATACAGTTTACAAAAAAATTAAAATTTTAGTTCATACAATAACGTTCAATATTATTGTTTTCAATCAAAGCGGGGGCAGCTTTAGTGATAACTATTACTAGTTTAGATTTAAACACCAAGATGGACCCACTACAATAGACCATTTCTTGATACGCTAGTGAGCACTGGACGGTACTTGCTAGACTGAATTACCATTTTTTGTGTTATCTCGGACATCCAAACTCTGTGGGCTATATGATAGGCTAACATAGTGAATTGGGTTGCTTAGGTAAAGATAAGATTAAGGAATACTTACCAAACGGTGGTTTTCGACTTCCCTAGTCTGTGATTCGTCTCTTTCTTCTTTATCCGCGTTGCTGGCTGATTTCTGTTCACACATGAAATTAAACCACAAATTATAATTATTAAATTAAACGAAAGACAAAACATTTTTACTTGGAACTGGTGAGATCACAATGAATTGCTACCACAACTTATTTACGTTCAGGTGAATGGCGATTTTTTAATTCGGAGTAACATTTCTTACATTGTAACGTTTTATGAGTGTTTTCACATCAACTTCGCCATTGTCGAGGGCAATAAGGTTGTTGTATATTTCTTCTTCTGGCATGGTGGCGGACAACCAACGGAAAAAATACGAGTTGAACTCATTGTTTCGTGTAAAATTTCCACCCTGAAGTTTGCTCTCCAGCCTAAGAAGCACCACCCAACAACGACAGCTAAATCGCGCCACTATCTTTTCTTTTCTATAGTCCTAAGAAGATAAAAATTCAACCATTACGAGAAGGCAAAAAATATACATGACATGAAAATAAAGCTCATTAAACAGACCTTACAAAGACTAGACTTACATTTTTTTTGGTCATGCCTTTGTATATGGTCAGGTAAGTGTTGAGTGATTTGTCAACTTTAATGTTTCCTCCAACAGGGACTATTTCCACTGATTCTGGGATTTTTCCCATGGAAGAATAAAGTTGTAGTCGGGCACATCTTGCAATGTCCATGAAGCTTTCAGCGAAGGCCATTTTTTCAATATGAAGTCCTGAATCCGTTAGTAAAAGCACTCAACGCGTACAGATGTTAACTGCCAGCCTTTTTCAATGGACTTGGGCTCTTATTTCGCTTCCTGCTTTAAAGACGAAGTCAACCGTGTGCCGGCTTTTTTGAAAGTTTTTAATAATCATATCTCTATTCTCTTGTCGGCATATAATTAAGTAGACACTTCTGTAGCTTGGCAACAACCTTTATTAGTATTGCCGTAATTTCGAGCAGTTTTGTTAAAACGAATGAAGTTGCATCTAATGTTGCTTTTGCGTGTTTTCAGGATGTTTTGCAATGCAAGAACCACACTTGGCTATTGGGAATAAAAAAGAAGTCAAATAAGGAAGTGAAAACCGTGCAATTTTTATTGCTTTCTAACAGCCCGAGATTGGATTAATCGAACGCGCAATGTGATTTTTTTAAAAACGAATATAAATGTTATACTGAACTAGTTTTGCGCAGTTTTTTGTTGCGCATTTTTTTTCTTCAAGTCAATTCTTACAGGGGTTGCCTGCTCTCTGTCGGTGGACGCCTTCTATTTTTACCGCCTGCTTCAAAAGAGAAGTCTGTCGTGGGAAAAAAAATTACCGGCTTGATTCATCCAACAGTTGCTATTGAGCTTTCTGAACAGGGAACTGCATTTTCTATAAAATGTAAATTAGATTATTAATGAGGCTATTGTGAGCGGTGTATGTCGGTTTCGAAAGCGAATAAAAGGACGTAGATGGCCGGCTAAAATGAGTTTTAATTACAATTTGATTATTCGCTTTCTTTGAATTCCGGAGGCTTGTGTTATATGCAGTCTCAGTGGTGGAATCTCAGTTGAATACACTGCAGCTTTAGTTGGCAACTTTTTTCAGTGATTACTATGCATCTACTTTTCGTGTTGGCTTTATTTTTTTTCACTGGAATATTTTGTCAGAACAAAACCCGCCAAAAATTTTCCGTAGAAAACCAGACCCATGATGTTTTCGGATTTCAGTCCGGAAACCAAAATGAGAGGCAACTAGGTATAGCTGGAAGTATTGGCGATGACGAAAATTTTGACATGAAGTCACCTTTTGGATTTCCATTTGTCATTAACGGACCTAAATATCTAGACTTCCCTTCTGCTTTTTGGGCGGCTCAAAAGGAAATCGCCGAGTTTGCTTCACAACTACCCTCTCCTGGAGAACACAAAGAACGTGAAGAAAATACTATTGTGTTGGAAGATTTTGCCTTTCAAGGGCAATTGATTAATGAGGTGAGTTTTATTCATTTCATTTTCACGCTAGCGTTTAAATTTGTAACGTTTAAATGTTAATACGTCGCTTCTTGTAAAACTAGTGCTAAGTAATCGCTGAAAGCCTATTTGCTACGCCTGAAGCCTTGTGGTTCACATTGTCCCGCCAACTATCTGCGACGTTGTCGCCGATTGCAACTGAAAATGTTCGGCGATCTGTTCCAGTGGGAGTCCGGTGCATCTGCAATGTATCGCAGACGTACTTAATTTGCGCGAAATGCAAATTGAACAGGGCGCCGCAATTTCAACCATTCCACCTATAAATATGGATCGAATCTTCTTACTGGAGTACGTTGAGAAATGGCTCTTTCTTGAAGGGTGCGGCTAAACTCAAGACCAAAGAGCCTTTACTTTTTCTAATCACATCAATTTTTGTTGTAGAAAATTTCTTCTGAGACCCAACCAGATGTCTTAAGACTTCGAGGCGGTGGACGAAAAACTGAAAAGGTATCAGTTAATTTAATTTAATCATGAGAGAACATTTGCTGTGGGGGTACCAAGACTATGGAATTCGATTACAATCGACCCAAGATGTAGTTCTTCAATTTACAGTTTTAAAAGGCATTTAAAAACATATCCTTTTAAACAAGCTTTTCAACTCTTTTAAGTTTTAGGTGATAAATATGTTTAATATCGTTGAATTTTTAAACTAAGTTTATTCCTAATATTCTCTCACCCCCACTTTCTTTTAGCTTTATTTTTTTTTTATTTTTTATTTTTTTTTTGTAAAGTGTCACGAACAGCTAGTGAATTTGGTGCTATGTGATTCTTTATTATATTATTTATTATTATCAAACGTGATTATTTGGCTTAATAACTTCTATTACAGCCGTTTTTCGTGGATTGTCAGTTAAAAATGGCTTGAAAGTATACATTTTCTCTCAACGTTATTATTACTAGATTTTATAAAGTCTCTACTAAAGTATCCGTCGACAACAATCTACCACTAGTAACAAAATAATTTCTTCCTGTTGCAGAAAAGCCCTGTTGGTCAAACTGCGGTGGCATCAAGTAGTTGTTCGTGTGGCGGTGCATGCAACTGCCATATGCTAGAAAGTAGTGATGAAGAATACGACACCCCATGGGACCAAGAAGAAGAGGTATTTCAATTTCCACGTTAATGTTTTGTTGGTATTTCATCTATAGAATTACTGAAAGAAACCTTTCAACTAAGGTTGCCGATAATGTATTTCGTTTTTTGGATCCATTGTTTTAATCTCTTCTTGTCATTTTCGTTTCAGAGTGACATCGATGAATTTTCTAGCGATGAGGATGAAATAAGTGACGGTTATCAGAGCAACGAAGTGAGTAACATTTTTGTTTCTGCTTGGGCTTATGTTCTTTGTTAACTGCACGGCAGTTAACAAAAGTCACTGGCAATAAAAACAGCTGTTCATCAATCTTCTACTAGTTACGCCTACACACTCCTAGTTCCAGGCAGCAATACAGTAAACACCCGCATATAAGAACAAATGGATTAAGAACACCAGGCTGAAATTTGGCCAATAAAGCCCCATTTTTATAAGAACAAGACTGATCAGCCTGAAAAATTCAGCATGTTCTTATAAAATGGAAAAGGTGTCATAATTACATAAAAAACAAGTGATTTTATGTTGGCAGTCATGACTCTATCAGCTGTCAAGTGGTCGTATTTTTGTATTGAGTACTGTACTGATGTTTCTACTGTAATTTATTTTTCCACTGAAAATACGTAGGAACATTTTTAGGTAGTACCCGTATTACTAAAATCGATATTTAGAACATTTTAAGAACACTTTGAGGCTGATTTCTCACTAAGCACCCGTTAAATAAGAACCCGATCAGCCTGACCTCCGAAATCATGTGTTCTTAATTGCGGGTGTTTACTGACAGTAATAGACTTGTGTTTCAAGCAAAATTTGTTTAGCCCACAGTTATTGCTTTTAGCCAGCTTCCTTCGCAAGAACTAATCATGGCTACTACTCTTAAAACATACATCTTCTTGGAATGGACATTTAAGAAAAATTTATTACAGACAAATCAGGAAATTTAAAATGCATTTTTTTAAGCTACGTAAGTTCCAAGCAGTTCAGTCCACAATCTAAACCAACCTTGTTTTCGTTTTGCAGGACAGCCACATGTTAGCTGAAGATGAAAACAAGACTCTGTCCTCGATACATGATGGAAGTTCCTATGATGAGGATCACCGCGTAAGTTTAATAATCATCTGGAGGGGTTATGTGCGAGGAAACTTCCCTAAGTCTGCAGATTCCATGGCGTCTTATACAATTAATACAGTCTTCCAGTTTGATTTGTTTCATTGTCGAAGGTTAGCACCTTAAACAATTTCTTCGTGTTTAAATGTCATCTAATATCGACATTAATTTAACGTGGTTTTGTGGAGTATCAATACCTAGAAACTGTGATCAGTGCTGGAGAGGAAAGAAACCATATTAAGGATGTTGTTATTACGAATTTATAGTTGTTTTATAATTTGAAAAAAATTACCCATAGTTAACATCAATCTTGCACTTACCATTAGCTACTATAACAAATTGCATGATGCAATTGTTAAAAAACGTGTTACCCAGACAAGAGTTGAGAGTTAAGTTAAGATGAGGAGTCCAGTGAATGCTGCTCGGCCTCCGGGATTTGATTCACAAAAAAACTAACTGTTGCACGTCTTGCGTGCCTTTGTTCTTTTAAGCAGGAGTATGTTGACGATAATCCTGTCGAACACAAAGATGAAGCCCACGAAGTTAAAAAATGCGCCACAAAATCGACCAAGAGGAAGGAGGGAAGGGTCTCGCTCAGCAATATTCAACAAGAGTTAAAGACTGTACGGTGCTGCAAAGTCAATTGTGTGAGCACAGTATTAAAATTGCCCGAAATCTTGCACGCCAGACGAGACTTTCAAGACATGAACAGAGAAGAGCAGGTTCAATGGCTATTGAACTTTTTCCAGCTGGGTCAAAGAGTAAGAAATGGTCGGAAGACATATGAGCATTCCCTACAAGGAAAAGTAATATGCCAAAAAGCCTGGATATTTTGCCACGGGTTGTCGTACGGAAGGTAAGTAGAAGAGAACTTTGCCATTTAAAATCGAAGAAAGAGCTATAGCATGTAAAAATATCCCTTTATTATCACCATCATCAATATTGGTATTGTTTCGTTTGACCGCACACTAGTTTAACATTTTTACTTGTGCAGCATACTGTTTGTTTAATCGTGGCGATGTTTAAGAAATAATAAAAAAAACATGATCTGTGTTTCTATCGAGTTTTACCATAAATCTTCTAGCGTTCTACCACGGATGCCGTTCTCTGATTGGCTACGCTACTCGCTATCTATTCTGTGACAGATAATGAGTAGCGTAGTAGCGTGCGCTGAGGGCCGTTTCTTGCATTTTCGAAGTGTCTGTTAAGGGGATTTAGATAAAGCTTTCAACACTTAGTACAATTAGATTATTTGTTTTATTTTCTACGCTTGATAATTGACTTGGGCTGCTACGTCAACTATCACGCGATAGAAATGTCGAGTCCATAATGTAATAGTTAAAACATGATTTTAAACCAATCAAGGCACGTGTTCTCTTTGGGCTATTTTGTAAATAGCAATAAACATCCAGTGTGATATATTGCATGCAATGCAGGTAACTGACCTAAGTAACTTGTTTTAGCCAAAAGTAGCGATTCTTAGCCAATTCATTCTATTATAACGCTCGTGTCTTTTTTTGTCTCAGATATCACAAATGGAGAGATGCCTATGCCCGATTAGGACTAACATCTGCTGTGCATGCGCGCACTGGTGTGATAAGTAAGTCGAAACGACTAATCGAGGCCGAACTTTGGTTCGAAGAATTGGTAACGAATCTTGCAAACAGGATGCCAGATGTTGATCGACTGGAGCTTCCGCTTGTCTGACAATAAGAAAAATTCACGCCATGTACCGCGAAGGGCTCTCGGATAAGAGACTCACGCCTCTATCGATGTCTCAGTTTCGACGAATGTGGAAGCGAGACTTTCCACGTGTTATCATACCAAAGGTAACGCAGTTTATTCAGTTTCACTATAAATAAGAGTAAAGCATGAATCTTTAAGAGAAAATTAACTTTTATGATTTAATTTTTGCAGGAAGCAGATTGTATACGGTAATAGGTTGAAAAAAAAAAAACTCATCGACGTCTTTAAATTCCTTGCAGACAAACCGGTTTTACCAAGTGTGGAGTTTGTCTCCTGATTAATGAGCACATAAGGGCCACACGAAATAAAGAGAAGAGATTGTCCTGGTCCGAGAAAAAGCAGTTGCACATGGAACAACAGGCGTAAGTAAACATTAA
>JAHPZR010014112.1:5000-17500 GCA_019787425.1 Platygyra sinensis
AGCTCTCAAGCTGACCCCGTGAGGGAATATTGAACTTTCTCGAAAATGCTTGAGAATTTAATCACTGCGTCACTTAAAGTGAATTGAAGTAGTTGTTAAATACTATTCCGAAAGTTACCGTCCTATGAGTAAACAGTTTTTACACATAATTTTTGTACTTATCGGCTCTAACTTAGAGCGGAATCCATCTTGGATTTGTTGGTTTGTCAGTTAATCTCTGCAGTTACTAACTATCTTTGTTATATTGTTAACAACTACAAGGTTTCAATGAAATCGTGCGGCTTACTACAAAACATTGCGGTAAGAGAACAGTTTAGTAGAAGGAGTAACTGGAATTTCAGTCAAACCGGATGTTCTTTTGATGGGAACTTTGCAAACTTCCCCCCGGAACATTGGCATTTTGGTTGGCAGTTTGAGTCGAGCAAGTTGCAACCTAGGCTCGATTTCCGCGGCTCTCTCGGTTCCGCGTGCCTCCCCGAGCGGGCTCCTTTCCCGAACAGCGGCTGGTAATCGAGCCTAGTTGCAACCTGCGCGAGCAAGTTGCTCAGTTCATTTGGTGCCTGATGGCGAGAACTCGTTGAGATTTTCAGAAAATTTCAGGTGTTAATCCAGTATTTGGAATATGAGGGGCAGTCAAAACTTAGTTGTCCTACCGAAACGACACGATAATAGCCTTTTTCTTCGCAGGTAACAAAAATAGAGACAATGCTCAAGTTGCTTTGGCTTCTTCTAATAGTTAACTCGAGAATTCCGGGTTTAGTTTGACGAGAAACAGGATATTTTGTTCAAAATAACACAACTATCACCCTACCTGGCGACACTCGACGAACTACGAGCGAATTGCCATGCCGGACGCTGGCGACTCTGGCGCCAAATTAGAAGCTTGGAGACACAAACTTCTTCATATTTTTCACATTTTAAGAACTGATAGGGTTTTGACAATTGTAAATCTCTTTTCGTGAATATTTAGTGCCATCTCCAGCGACAAAAGTTGCCTGGCTTCAATGCCTTTCCTGCAAACTTACATTGACGCCGAGGACAGTAAAGTTTTTCCCGTCTGCTGTTACCCTACATTACCCTACATGCATTTTGCCGCGACACATCCGGGACCTCTATGTGACTTCCGCGCGTAAATTCAAACTGATCTCAGCTGTCCAGATAAGAAGAAAAATGGCCCAAATTTGCAAACCGTATGTCTGTTTTGCGGAATTACGAGCTTATTAGTCAAAGTTCTCAAAAGGTTGCATATGGCTTTTAAAGATGACACATCAGTAGAAAATATGAGACCCTTTCTGAGATTTTACCGAGTTCAGAACCAGTCGCAAATTTTACTTGAATTTGGTCCATATCAAGGAATTTTTTTATGGGAGAAAACTTCGAAGCTAATTTTTTTTTCCCTCGCGCGCTTGACCAAAAAGTTTGCATATGGCTTTGACCGTGTGCCGCTTGAGACGGCTTTATGCCAAGTTTCGAGTGAAACTGATGGTTCAAAGTGGTCGCAAAATGCAACTTAAGATTTTTACACTACAGTTCTTGCTCCGGTCCTTCGCTAAGTCTTGCATGACAATACCTCGGGCTCGCTTTGAAATTCCCGCGAGAATTAAAACGGATCCAATTTTGAATAATTATCTCGCACAAACAATGGAAAATAATCCTCGCTCAGGCGTAATACGCGTTCAAGCAGAAATGTCATTTATATTTATTTTCCCCGCCGCCGTACAAATAAAAAAGAACTGTGTTGTCTTTTAAGTCCTTGATCAACGTACAGACTACGTAAACCGATCCAGTAAAAGAGTGGGTCTGATGAACTGCTTTGACCGGTCGAGTAACAGAGGACAACGTAAAATAGATTCAAGTGTTTCGCGCACCGCACTTTAAATTTCGCAACGCTTGAGAAGAACAATTTTTTTGTGGGAAAACTTTTGGCTTCCGCGCTCAAACCATTGCGAGTGTGACATGTCAACAAAAAAGAAGAGAGAATGCCGCTGCAAGCGACTTTGTTGACACAAGTCTTGTAAAGAACGTAGGCCGGGTTTAAATTAGAGCGCTTTTGTTAACTTTATTACACCTTCGGATTTACTTCACGCATCAGACCGTTTGATTATAACAGCCGCCGATTCATTGACGAGAGCAATCGGAAATCCGAAAGCTTAATCTATGCAATTATTATTCCGTACTGGACACTGCAAGTACATGTCGCGAAAGACAATAGCATTGTGGGCGATGGAAAAGTAACCGTTGAAAACCGAACACTTTAATAAGACCTTCGCTAAAACTGAATACGCCATGTCTACACGTATCCGGAAATCTGCGAAAACGCAATTTTTTTTTACCAATACGGCTTGCGTCCACACGTATCCAGCGTATTTTCCGGCCGTATCCGGAAATTTTTGAAAACGCTCTCCAGAGTGGAAATTTTTTTATCCGATACGAATACGTATACGTGTGGACGGTCGTATCCGGAAATTTGCGAATACCCTTACGTCATTCTTTTGGATCCAGTCTTCACGGCGAGCATTATAAATAAACATGGCGTACAGCAAGGTTGTAGCTTCTTTGTTAGTTGCTCTGATTTCTAGTTTGATATCATGCGCTCAGATAAATGCAGCTGTGATAAATTTACACAACCAATACATTAGAGCTCGACAGGATGTTTTGAGATTGTTATCAATAAACAGTGGGCATCTTAAAGTCAAAAAAAGAGCGAACCATCACCGAAGGCGATCCAGGACGCAACCAGGTAGGACAAGCGCATGGAGGGACAATTTTATCAATGGCACAATGATCAATGTATTCATTGTATTCTTTGTTTTCATGTGACGTCATCATTTTCCAAAATTACAAATTAGCAATCCTATTGCCGTTTTAATGTCATCAGACATAAGACGCTATCAAAACTTGGCGTTTTACGACGTTTAAGCTCGATAGATTTCTTCATTTTCTTATGGAGGACATTTGAATTTCCAAGTTTATCCGTTGCGTGACATTAAATGGCGGCCGGAGAAGGATGACGCGTAGGTCAAAAGAGCAGTTATCGCTTACGTTTTTGGTAACTGAACAGTTCTTGCACTAGAAGAAGTACTACTTTCAATGTCTCAGAAGTCTAGAGTAATAATTTTTCGTTTCAGTGGCAAAACTCAATGACAGATGTTTCTGTAGGTTTCCGGCCGCCATGTTGGTGCCCCTCGGAAGGGCACCAACATGGCGTCTCCATACAAAGCTCTATAAATTTAGGTGAAACTGTTTACCGAATAACGCGGCAATGAAAAACCGCACAGACCTAAATCTTGGCGATGTTTTTTGTCTATCAATTATCTATCATATACCTGATTCTTGACTTAATTTATTGAATGGTTACGATTTTTATTTTCGATGCAAGCCACCAATTCTTTCGTGACCATCAGCAGTAGTTCAACTTCATCATCGGTCCATTTAAATGTATCAGCATACTTTTTCTTGACTTTTTCAGTAGATTTAGACATTTTTTCGAGTGATAAACTACAAGCTTCGACTGTTTACACCTCGAAGTACCTATGGCGCGAAAGAAATGGCGCCAAAATCGCAATTACGCGCATGCTCATTTCAGGATTCTCTCCGGCAAAAGAACTGGGCACTAGAGCAAATCAGAAAATTTACGGATACAATCGGGTACGTGTGGACGGCTGAAAACGATTCGAATACGCTGCGTGTGGACGCGAAAATTTTCGTATCCGCAAAAAAATATTTGCCGAAAGAAAAATTTCCGGATACGTGTGGACATGGCCTGATCAAATGGGATCACTGATTTTTTGGCGAAGGGCAAAACAGACTACCATTTCAAAATCAAACGGACCTTTTTATTAAAGAACTTGAGCCACCTTTCAGTGTAAACGTCGGAAGTAACAGCTGATGCTTTATTATAAATTTTCTCTAGCTTTTATAGGTTTAATCATAAAAATTACAATTTCCTCGATTGTGATTGGTTAAAAAATCTGCTATTTCCCACTAATTCATTTGTCAAGCTGTTATCGGACAGTTTGTTATCGGACAGTTCAATAGGCCAATCACATTCAAAGATGTAGTTAAAATTAACCAATCACATTTAAAGTTGTGGTTTAAATCAACCAACCACAACCTTGTTTTCAATCACCATAGAAACAAGTGTACAAACTCCTAAATTGGGGCTTTCTTCAAAATGGAGGATTTTTTCCCCTTGAACAATGATTATGTTTTAGAAGACAGAAGTGATTTATTTTATCCTATGGCACAAATGTTTCTGGGAACTATGCAGGCGAGTTCCTTTGTTGAATATGTTAGCATGTTCAAATGAAGTTCAGCCATCCACAGCATTGTTTATCGCTTCGCAACAACCGCGGCAAACGGAGGTAAACATCCACCCGGCTATAATACCACTGCACAGTACGCTAGTATTTCCTCCCTCGAAAATCCTTATTTTGTTCAACAAAATCAAAATACAGGAACAATGACAGTAGACCAAGCCAAGTTTTCCCCTTGTATCGGACGGAGAAATTTCAGAAATAAATAATAGTAAAACCACAGCCTCCAAAAACATCGCTCGAGCAACGAAATCATGGATGGCAGCATAGGTAGAACGTTGTAAAGCCAAAAACATTAATGCATTTAACTGCCAGTGAAAGACGAGAACTGTTTCACATTGCTAGCGGATACGTGCCTGTACAATCCAGCTCAATATCTGCGATTTCTTCGACATTCCCTTCGCGCAGTTCGGTGCCTGCAGCTTCAGCAAATCCACCAGCTGTAGGAGAATGTTCGACCAGCAGTTCCAATCAGTTCAAACCAAGTTTCTTCATTAGCGAATGTGGCAGAATTCACCGGTATGCCGTCGTCCACTCCAAGTACAGCATGGCTACAAAAATCTCTCGGCACCATTTTAAATTTTCAATAAACAGTTCAGTGTGTTTAAAAAACACCAGCAACTTAAGAAAGTCCCCGTCCCAAAAAGCCAAGGAAACGAAGAATCATAATTGACTCTGGCTCTGATGTTTACAACTTGAAGTGAGCTGGCTATTGACTCAGCTTAAAGGGGCTCAGTCACGGTATCTTGAGTTATTTTGAACATCGAAAAAATAACCGTTAAATTGAAGGAAACCTAAAAATAACACTTTATAAAGATAGAAAAACATCAAAGAGATAACAATAAACCATAAAGGAACCGTCAAGGATGGTTAAGGATGGAGAAGATTGACGCGGATTGCAAACAACGAATTTGAAAAGTTTAGCTAAACTTTTCAAACGTGACTGAGCCCCTTTAAAAACCTTGAATCTTGCTGGAAAAACTGCCCTGGCAAGCGGAGGAACCAAATTCCGCAAAGTTCTGCGCAGTTGAGCGTTTTTTTCATGCATGGTTGCGTTTTTGACTGACATAAGACTTGTTTTTCGCACGTCACTTGGCAACCGGCAAATCCATTTTGACTGTTGTCGATTTCAGAGCGACATTAAATGCAAATTTCCCTTTATTTCATAACTTTGCTATTCTTCTTTTCTCGGAAATTGTATTTTTTTATGATTAATTGGTAATAAGACTTCGTGTCGTCCAATTCAGTCTGTAATCATACTCGTGATAAACAAATCGGACTCCCGCTGCGCAGTCGTCTGATGTATGATTACAGACCGAATTGGACTCCACTCAGTCCTATTACTATTACTAAGTATTCGCTTCTAGACCCCTCGCCACTATTAGTATAGGTAATCATACGGTTTCGAGTTCAATTTGGAATTAATTTACACGAGTGAGACTTTCAAAAAGCTGAAATTGCACGAGCCGCTTCGCCGAGTGCAATTTCAGCTTTTTGAATAACGCTGTGTCTAAATGCCCGGCAGTCGACAGAACTTTTCACAGAATTTCCACTGAAAGATTCTTTCAAACTTCTTGATGGTATTTGATGTTTCTTTAGAAATGCTGAGCGATTCCAAAAATTATGTTGGTGTGCAAGATGACGAAATAACCGAGCTTGTGCACACTATAAAATCGGCATTTGCTTGGCACTTAGAAAATTTACGCTTATATCGGCCGTCCGACTGCCGGTATTATCAAATATTGATAAGGGACGGACCATTAGAAAAGTGATGGGGGGGGGAGGGGAATTTTCAGCTTGCACGAATTTTTTTTTTCGCTCACGGCTTGTGCAGGAATTATTTTTTCAGTTGAAACCCTCTGCGCGAATTTTTTTTTCAGACAAATATTGCTTTTTGAAAAGGTCATAGACAGCCCAACACAAACTCCCCTATGTGGTTTTACGGTAGTGGCACGTAAACCTCTAAAGTTTTGTTCTGGCGAGTTTGTCTTTGAGCGATTTACCTTTTTGAAAAGTTAATAGACAGGCCAACTCAAACTCTCCTATGTGGTTTTACGATAGCGGCACGTAAACCTCTAAAGTTTTGTTCTGGCGAGTGTCTTTGAACGATTCACCTTTTTGAAAATTAATAGACAGGCCAACACAGACTCTCCTTTGTGGTTTTACGATAGTGACACGTAAACCTTAGCAGTTTTGCTCAGACGAGTATGTCCTAGAGCGAAGATAGTCTGCCTGCCAATGAAAACCACACTTTGTGGTTCTTTTTTTTTTTAAAGTACCAGTGGCAGTGTTAATGTTGCTGTTTATGTGGTTAACACTTACTACTACGTTTGAATGACTTTTTAATTGTATTATAGAATTCTTATTCAAGGCACGGGCTCCTGTTCAAGGGGATAAGACTCATCCTCTAATTTTTATTCTGAGCATAACGAATTTTATAGCATATAATATTTACAAAGATACCAGATTCTAATATTAATTTATTACAAATTTTATTTAATTATTTCCATTACAATACAGTATACAGTGTATGTTGTAGCACAACGAGCCAGCCGTTCTTTGCAACCAAAAACAGACCTTGGATCCCGTGGAGATGAAGAACTTTTAGTTCTACATCTCCACGGGATACCAGTGGCTTGTAACATTCATATCCCTGGTAGTGATCGTTTGTGTTCCACAAAAACGCGTCATGTGTCCAGACACTTTGAAAATCAGTTTATGTTATGCAGTCAGAAATTCTCAAAAATTATTGCAACGAGGTTTTCAAAAACCTCTCAAGAGGTTACGCTCACGATTACTATGCGTGATAGAAATCACGAGCTCATAATCTTATTGTTTTCAAGTAATGCGAAGCGATTCTGGAAACTACACGACCGAAAAATCACTATCACGAGTTTGTTACATATCCAGAAGAAATCAACAACTGTACTGCATGGACTTCAATGAGACTGGGTGAACCAGAACCCACCACAGCATGTTCCTATAATGCAACGCACTATGGAAAAACACTTTTACGATTTTGTTACATATCCCAAAGCACTCAGCAACTGTATTGCATGGACTTCAGTCTGGGTGAACCAGAAAGGATATGTAACATGTTCCTATAATGTCACGCACGACGGAAAAATCTCTATCACGATTTTGTTACATATCTCGAATTACTCATGAACTTCAGCCTGGGTGAACCTGAAAGGATATGTAACATGTTCCTATAATGTACGTCACGCACGTCGGAAAAATAACTTTGACGATTTCGTTACATATTTTGAAGCACTCATCAGCAACTGCGTTGCATGGACTTCAGCCTGGGTGAACCCGAAAATATCCTCTAACCCTCGGCAACGTCAATTCTACGTGGACGTTTGCGTGGGCAAACCAGAGAGCATTTATAATATGAACCTATACGGATTTTCTATGTATCCGAAATAATATTCTTTCAGAAAACTATTGTACGATGGACTCAGTATAGGGTCTAACTCACAAATGAAAACAGTGATTTTTAGTGCCTGTCTAGTCTCCATACTATCTAAAAGCATGACAATCCGTGTAAGTTAATTATCACATAAATGAAAGATTAATCTAACGATATAACTTGGTACCTTCGTCTTGTTGTCTTGATTCAATGCTCTACGAGGTTGGTCACGGCTAGCGCTAGCTGAAGACACTTTTTGATTGAATTCATGTACAGGCCAATCGCGGTTGTCGGTTTTGCTTGGTTTTCAACAACTGTTTAATGGTTTGCCGCAACAACAAATCCAAACGTATATCCAGGGGCAGCTTCTTTGTTGTTCTTCCCTCGAAAGGAAAACAAGCGCGCCTTCTTTAACTCCACGAGGAAAATTCGACTGAAAACTGGATCAATTTCGCACAAATGCGTCAGGAGAAACACCATATCTTCTAATTCGGCAGGCAAGTCTCGTTTTGTACCCGTTTTCAATGACCGATGACGGGTTCATTGGAAGTGCAAGTCTCTATTATGTGTAAGCGAACAATAATCCCGCGTTGTGAAAATTTATTATAAAAAAATAAATTATGCGGCCAGATCATATCTGAAAATTACCAGGTTACTTATAGTACACAGTTTCTTTTATTGAAAGCAATCATCGCAAACCACAATAGAACCGCAAAATTCTTGCGATGACAGCAACCTAACAGATAAATGACGTCGCGCCATAGCAACCGGACCTGGACCTTCCTTCTGCATGAATTTTTTTTCTTTACCTTCTTCTTTGCACGAATTTTTTTTCTTGGCAATTTCCCTTGCATGAATTTTTTTTTGGTTTTTTCCCCTCACCCCCCATCACTTTTCTAATGGTCCGTCCCTAATTTAGATACATTTAAATCAAATGCTCTCTTATTTATTAGGTCGGATTAGTACTAATCCTCTCTCCGCGCTTTTTTATTTTTTTATTTTTTCACGCGCTGTTTTCTGCGCTGCACCCTGACTAACTGATCGCCTGGAAGAGCGGGCCGTAAAAAAGGGAAAGAAAAGTCCCCTTTCTTGTCCCTCTTCTCATTTCCTCTTGTGGTCATTTCTTCTCGCCACGAGAAGAGCCTGCTCAGTCGCAGCCTTCTGAGGTCAGACTACTGGGTCAGATTAATTTGGCTATTTTGCCAAAAAGAATGTAGCGCGTTTTACGCTGTTTACAGTTCATCCAATGCGTTAAACAGGTCAATTTTCTAAGATATTTTCAATAACTCTATTTCATATTTTCAACAAATTACTTCTTATGTCGGTTTTATCTTACCGCCACATAAAAATTTCCAGCGGGCTGTCTAAACCGAGTACGACAGAAATGCAGCATAATACTTTGACGTTTCAGATCCAGAAAATTATGTCCTATGTAAACATCGCCTATTCAGGACTATTTCCGCATAGACTAGACATGTCATTCGCAATGAAAAATTCATGTTATGAATTTGTCTTTTGGTCTGAGACAATATTGTAATCTGGATCCGAAATGAACGGAACATTGTGCAGCAACAGCTAGCTTTATTTGCATGACCATAAACACATAAAGCGTTTCGAAAGCTTTACCAAAGCAAACCTGAAACATATCAAAAGCATGTGAGAATCAAGTTACATCGGTTAAAAAACGTTCATCACGGCTGACATTCCGGTCGTCTGTCGTAACCTAAACTGATTGTATTGCATGTAACTGGTGCGAAAGACAAGTTCACGTTTATAAGGAAAGTCGACGGGATCTCTCTAGGCGTTTTCTAGCCAGGGAAAGATCTGAATTATGATAAGTTATTATTGAAACTTCCTTCTGCTAATGTTCTCCATTGTCAGCAGTGTGATGCCTATCTCCTTTGACAACCCGAAAATAAATAAATACTAAAATAATAGTGCTAATCCGTTTCAATCCACATCATGTTAACCCCAGTTAACGTTTCTGTTTGAGAAAGTCAAAACCTGAAGTAAAAAGCATTAAGATGCTAAGAAAATAAGGTGCTGCCTCACGGCACGGAAAACTCATGTCAATTTTTTTTCGATATGATATCGCGAAAAATTGACATGAGTTTTCAAGTCAGTGTCGTTTTGCAAAATCTTTAAATCTTCCATGATCTCGAACCTTTGTTTTAGTTGTCTTTCTTTTATTTTCAGTTTTTTAATACTTCCTGTGTTTTTCTTTGTAAGGGCCGATTTACATGGGGGTTCTACATGGTACAACTCTGCCGAACAACTTCGCAAATACGGCATAACCTTGATTTACACGAGGCAACTCATGTTGTATGGTTGTCGTAAGCTGGATAAATAAGACAGCGATACCGTCTAATTTATAAATCTAAAATAATTACTTTTGAGTTGTCCATAATGTAATGGCGTTCATCATTAAAAACAAAACTTTAAACATCGTGGCATAGCTCCTTCGTAGATTAAAATTTTGTATTAAATGTTATGTTCAATTTTGTGAAGAATAAAAATGGAAATAATTAATGCATCTTCCTTTGGTAGTGGTCGTAGATGTTTTGAATGTCTTGATAACACCCTTTAAGTGCGTGACTGCAAAGAGTAAATAATTACCCAGATTATGGAAAGGACACGTAATGAATACCTAATAATATGATCATATTACGATTGAACGCATTCCAAGATCTATGCGAAACATCGCATCTTTATACCGAACAAAGTCGGATATAAACTCTGTTAAAAGATCCAAATCGATGTGTAACGGACGCCAGGTACATTCTGAGTAATGAGGGCGAAGGCAGATCTATTCCTTCTGTGTACTCTATGTATATTCTCGGCCGCAGGTAAGCTTTAAAAGGATCATTGGTTAGGTAGTGCCAGCGTCTATTTTCGGTTGATAACGCCGCTTTCAAAGAACTAAAATCACCCGAGAAAAAAGCCCAGATGCACTGCAAGACTTATTGTAGTTCACACTAATTGCCTGTTGATATTCGGTTTTTGGATAAACGATGGATAGCACAGTTGACAAGTACATTGTTTGACATCGAAGGACAACTACTCTTGTGTGATGAAATCGGTTTGAATCTCGGTGACGACACCTGCAAAATATGTAATAGTCATAGCTGGTCGTTTATTCAGGGAGTTACATCGCAAAACATCTAGTATGTGTCATGCTGTTTTTCATGCTTAAAGATTTAAACTCTTCTTTGAGGAAGCTAAGTTTATAACCGGAAAACTTACAAAATTTAGCATCGAAATACTACCAAGAAGTTCAAACGAAATCATCCGTTGTAAGAACAGAACCATTTGACATTACGAGAGTCAAACGCTTATTATCACAATCTACTAAAACACATTATTTTTTGCACCCAACGCCCGAGATCAAAAAGCGAAAAACTCTGTTGTGCCCGTTTACAACACATGCGCGGTTCAGACTTCCGCGTTTGTGATAGGTCACGCCAACGGCAATTTTTTGAAGCCATCGGTTGTCGTTCTCACAAGTTTATGAACGTTCACGTCTGTTGAAGGACCCTCCCTCTCAAACTTGGTGCTAGAAATAAATTCGTCATGATCTTTCCTTTGCTTTTAGACCAAAGTTTGTATATGATGCATTTAGATCGCTCAACTCTTTAATTTATAGTCAGTGGAGGTTGAGGTGAAGGTATATCACTTTCATTAAGAAAAATACTAAATATAATGACAACTGCTAAGTTGATCTTGCTATCTCGGAATCGTTTACATGACCATTTACTTCAGTGTTTATTACGTTTAGGGACTTGAGTAATCGTTCTAAAACCCGAGCAATTGAAGATTTATACTACTCCGATATTTCGAAATTCGCTGTGGCTATTAGCTGCGAACGCAGACGTATTTCCGGCAGGGGCTTGTCTCCGCCGCCGGAAATACGTCTGCGTTCGCAGGCTACTGTGTCGGCAGCCGGGCAAGGTCTATAAATGGACTAAATGCCGAGCAGTCAGAAATTTTCACAGAATTTCCACTGAAAGGTTCTTTCAAACTACTTGATGGTATTTGATGTTTTTCAGAAATGTAGAGCGATTCCAAAAATTATGTTCGTTTGCAAGATGACGAAATATCCGAGTTTGGGTATACTACATGTATAAAATCGCAAGGTTCTTTATCCGATTGCTACCCAGCGAGCAGTTTGGCGTAGACCAACCTCCTCTGGCGTAGGGGAAACCAAATTACTGTACTGGCAGGGTATCCGATTGCCGGTCACGGTCTCAAATAGACTAATTATAAATGCCCGACAATGGAAATTGTTCACCGATTTCCTACAAGAAGTCTCGTGGAAACGTAATGAGAGTATTTGATGTTGTTCGGAAATGCAAAGCGACTGTAGTAGAGGAATTCTCAGGAATCTTTCAAGCTTTTTTCAGTACTGCTGGGCTTTTGAAACCTTGACCTGTGATCACGCAAGAATCGAGAACGTCGCGATTTCGGTATATATGTGCGATTTCGAAGAATCTTTCCACTACAGATCTAAAATAAAAAATTGCCGAACAAACATCAAATACTCTCAATATGTTTTGAGGAGGCATTACGTGGGAATTCAGTGAATAATTTTACTCGGCCGAGCATGTATTTGAGACCGTGACCGTCAGTCGGACAAAGAACCTTGCGATATTGGAGAATTCGTCCACTACAGATCCACAATAATTTTTAGAATCGCTTGGCCAAAGTCCAAAGAAACATCGGGCGTTTAGTTCATTTTTAAATGAACTAAATGGTCTTAAAAGGTCTTAAAAGGT
>JAHPZR010014112.1:22500-25000 GCA_019787425.1 Platygyra sinensis
GCTCGAGTTTTCCGCCTCCGTTAGTCACGCACTGACACTCCACTCCCTAGATTTGCATACTGGACAAAACTCGAACGAGACACACCCACACGGTAAGACCATATGAAAGACTCTACCTTCCACGACAGCTCGAACCGCAATATTTGTCCACTCGCACCCCTCATTATCTAAAACTGTCTCCTTATCTCTCTATCTAGTAGACAATGTACTAAAAAAATTAATACAAAGAGATTTTGAAATGCATACACGAAATTACACTGAACAAAACGCGTAAAAGTAACGTATAGTAATAACGTCTTATCGTATTGAGAGTACTGTAAGGCGAGGTTCTGTGAAAGTCGAGATTTCGGCTCCCTATATTCCCTCTTGCTATATAATGCACTAGTGTATTACAAATTATGTCCGTTGTCAACCTTCCACCTCTAATGCACTTCCCCCACAGCTGTGCCTTGCCTATCAGTACGTTTCGCTTCTCTATCATTTTTTTGACTACCTCCATTCGTGAGTTGCTGTCTCTATGACATATTATCCCTTATGCCTCTACGTCCATACGATGAAAGTTTATCTCGGTGTGCCTTATGTCTCTACCTCCTTGCTAACTTTTTCGGTAACCGAACGTCTCTACTCGGTGTAGTACTGTGTTTCCATTGCCGTGTCCTCTAATGCCCTCTTCCTACGTCCCCAGCTACAAACGTCATCCACTTGACTATGCACTGGGCTCAAGGAGCGACGTATGTTGCATTTCATCTTCTCCCGCCTCCTGCTGGTTTTATGTCCACCAGAGCCTCGTGTAGTATCATTATCTATTGCTGCTGCCTCGCATATTGGTCCCTCTTATATGCCCTGTGCATTCTGATTCCTATCGAACCCCATGGATCCAATCCATTTCTGTTCCACCACGCCTTATTCTACGCCATATTGCCTGGGGGCACATAGAAGTTGTTGTTTGATAGGTACTGGAGCAGTTCGTGAGAAATTTATTCTCTTTGAGAATCCTTTGTCGAAAACCTTTTATACCTGAAGCAACAATACCCGCCCAACCCCAAGAGTCAAACCAAATTTCTACAAATGTACTAACAGGCGACGCGCCAACAGCGCCAAACCCCGTTCAAGAACTACCAGAAATCACACCAGCGACTCCAGTTCAAGCACCAACACAAGTGACAGCCCCACAAGCCTTATCTACCACGGCAACCTCTTCCTCTATCGCATCTCCCTCCCTCCCTCCTTCAATTTTGACACCCCTCCCACAGTCGAATCGCTGTCACCAGTTAGAAAGCGTAAACGCCCCCAGTCCGTCAAATTTGTAAATTACTTGGACTATGAACCGAAGAGAGCCTCTAGACGATCTCGACGTTTACACAGAACCTCGCCTTACAAGTACTCTCAATACGATAAAGACGATTGATTTCCTGATACTTTACTCAGTTTTGTTCAGTTGTCATTTTCGTGTATGCATTTCAAATCTCTGTGTATTAATTTTTTTGTATTCGCTCATAAACGTAATGAAAGAAACAAGTTGTTCAAAAATATTTATTGTGGCGTATTGACAATTAATTAGCGGTTCGAGCTTCTATTGTTGTCATTTCAATGATAGAGCTGTCCCATGGGTTTCTCCGTTCGAGTTTTGTCAGTATGCAAATCTAGGGAGTGGAGTTCAGTGCGTGACTAACGGAGCGGAAAACTCGAGCTCTTAGCTAAGAATTTAATTCTCTCTCGTCAGCAAAGCTGAGAATAAAAGCATGATAGATTCTACCTAAACCAACCGGGGTTAAAAGAGCCCGGTTTCGAAAATCGGAGAACGTTTTCAAAGAAAGCTCGAGAACCTTATTACGCTTTCAAACATTCGCGCTTGTCAACGTTTCCGAATCACGGGCAGTTAAACGAGCGTTCAAAGCAGTTTGAAAAGATGGACGCTGGTGAAAAAAAGCATCTTCATGATTAACGTTCAGTCGAATAAACTGAAAGTCTCGGAGATAGACTTTCGCAGCAAAGCGATTACAAGAACGATAGTGCTTTCGTTAAAATTCGCGCTTATAATTTTAACACATAAGAGATTTTTTCCAATCAGTGTTGAAGGTTTTGTAAAAACAATGGGGCAAGTCTAAGCGGGTTCAATGTGGCATTGTGAAAAAACCAGTTTTTGTGACTGGTTAGTCTGGATAAATCAGTTAATGAGAAACCACAGCAGTAATGACCAGAACATGTTAACGTATTCCACAGCAATTTTAGATCAAGTTAATTTATTCCTCCGCACGCTAATGAGAATCCTCCGCTTCCTCCGCACTTTAATGAGAATACTCCGCTTCCTCCGCAATACTCCGCAAAAAAAAGGAAACCGTGGTCCCTCCCCTACTACTATCGCTATCATTATAAGCAGTTAAAAGCCTGCGTTCTGTTTGAAAACACGGTAAATGCGTCTTACATTGTGATATTACGTTTCCGTTTGCCTACTTTAGATTTTAATTTCGAAAATCGAAAGTCTTCAAGAAATCGCTTC
>JAHPZR010014112.1:30000-40000 GCA_019787425.1 Platygyra sinensis
ACGCAGACGTATTTCCGGCGGCGGAGACAAGCCCCTGCCGGAAATACGTCTGCGTTCGCAGCTAATAGCCACAGCGAATTTCGAAATATCGGAGTAGTATAAATCTTCAATTGCTCGGGTTTTAGAACGATTACTCAAGTCCCTAAACGTAATAAACACTGAAGTAAATGGTCATGTAAACGATTCCGAGATAGCAAGATCAACTTAGCAGTTGTCATTATATTTAGTATTTTTCTTAATGAAAGTGATATACCTTCACCTCAACCTCCACTGACTATAAATTAAAGAGTTGAGCGATCTAAATGCATCATATACAAACTTTGGTCTAAAAGCAAAGGAAAGATCATGACGAATTTATTTCTAGCACCAAGTTTGAGAGGGAGGGTCCTTCAACAGACGTGAACGTTCATAAACTTGTGAGAACGACAACCGATGGCTTCAAAAAATTGCCGTTGGCGTGACCTATCACAAACGCGGAAGTCTGAACCGCGCATGTGTTGTAAACGGGCACAACAGAGTTTTTCGCTTTTTGATCTCGGGCGTTGGGTGCAAAAAATAATGTGTTTTAGTAGATTGTGATAATAAGCGTTTGACTCTCGTAATGTCAAATGGTTCTGTTCTTACAACGGATGATTTCGTTTGAACTTCTTGGTAGTATTTCGATGCTAAATTTTGTAAGTTTTCCGGTTATAAACTTAGCTTCCTCAAAGAAGAGTTTAAATCTTTAAGCATGAAAAACAGCATGACACATACTAGATGTTTTGCGATGTAACTCCCTGAATAAACGACCAGCTATGACTATTACATATTTTGCAGGTGTCGTCACCGAGATTCAAACCGATTTCATCACACAAGAGTAGTTGTCCTTCGATGTCAAACAATGTACTTGTCAACTGTGCTATCCATCGTTTATCCAAAAACCGAATATCAACAGGCAATTAGTGTGAACTACAATAAGTCTTGCAGTGCATCTGGGCTTTTTTCTCGGGTGATTTTAGTTCTTTGAAAGCGGCGTTATCAACCGAAAATAGACGCTGGCACTACCTAACCAATGATCCTTTTAAAGCTTACCTGCGGCCGAGAATATACATAGAGTACACAGAAGGAATAGATCTGCCTTCGCCCTCATTACTCAGAATGTACCTGGCGTCCGTTACACATCGATTTGGATCTTTTAACAGAGTTTATATCCGACTTTGTTCGGTATAAAGATGCGATGTTTCGCATAGATCTTGGAATGCGTTCAATCGTAATATGATCATATTATTAGGTATTCATTACGTGTCCTTTCCATAATCTGGGTAATTATTTACTCTTTGCAGTCACGCACTTAAAGGGTGTTATCAAGACATTCAAAACATCTACGACCACTACCAAAGGAAGATGCATTAATTATTTCCATTTTTATTCTTCACAAAATTGAACATAACATTTAATACAAAATTTTAATCTACGAAGGAGCTATGCCACGATGTTTAAAGTTTTGTTTTTAATGATGAACGCCATTACATTATGGACAACTCAAAAGTAATTATTTTAGATTTATAAATTAGACGGTATCGCTGTCTTATTTATCCAGCTTACGACAACCATACAACATGAGTTGCCTCGTGTAAATCAAGGTTATGCCGTATTTGCGAAGTTGTTCGGCAGAGTTGTACCATGTAGAACCCCCATGTAAATCGGCCCTTACAAAGAAAAACACAGGAAGTATTAAAAAACTGAAAATAAAAGAAAGACAACTAAAACAAAGGTTCGAGATCATGGAAGATTTAAAGATTTTGCAAAACGACACTGACTTGAAAACTCATGTCAATTTTTCGCGATATCATATCGAAAAAAAATTGACATGAGTTTTCCGTGCCGTGAGGCAGCACCTTATTTTCTTAGCATCTTAATGCTTTTTACTTCAGGTTTTGACTTTCTCAAACAGAAACGTTAACTGGGGTTAACATGATGTGGATTGAAACGGATTAGCACTATTATTTTAGTATTTATTTATTTTCGGGTTGTCAAAGGAGATAGGCATCACACTGCTGACAATGGAGAACATTAGCAGAAGGAAGTTTCAATAATAACTTATCATAATTCAGATCTTTCCCTGGCTAGAAAACGCCTAGAGAGATCCCGTCGACTTTCCTTATAAACGTGAACTTGTCTTTCGCACCAGTTACATGCAATACAATCAGTTTAGGTTACGACAGACGACCGGAATGTCAGCCGTGATGAACGTTTTTTAACCGATGTAACTTGATTCTCACATGCTTTTGATATGTTTCAGGTTTGCTTTGGTAAAGCTTTCGAAACGCTTTATGTGTTTATGGTCATGCAAATAAAGCTAGCTGTTGCTGCACAATGTTCCGTTCATTTCGGATCCAGATTACAATATTGTCTCAGACCAAAAGACAAATTCATAACATGAATTTTTCATTGCGAATGACATGTCTAGTCTATGCGGAAATAGTCCTGAATAGGCGATGTTTACATAGGACATAATTTTCTGGATCTGAAACGTCAAAGTATTATGCTGCATTTCTGTCGTACTCGGTTTAGACAGCCCGCTGGAAATTTTTATGTGGCGGTAAGATAAAACCGACATAAGAAGTAATTTGTTGAAAATATGAAATAGAGTTATTGAAAATATCTTAGAAAATTGACCTGTTTAACGCATTGGATGAACTGTAAACAGCGTAAAACGCGCTACATTCTTTTTGGCAAAATAGCCAAATTAATCTGACCCAGTAGTCTGACCTCAGAAGGCTGCGACTGAGCAGGCTCTTCTCGTGGCGAGAAGAAATGACCACAAGAGGAAATGAGAAGAGGGACAAGAAAGGGGACTTTTCTTTCCCTTTTTTACGGCCCGCTCTTCCAGGCGATCAGTTAGTCAGGGTGCAGCGCAGAAAACAGCGCGTGAAAAAATAAAAAAATAAAAAAGCGCGGAGAGAGGATTAGTACTAATCCGACCTAATAAATAAGAGAGCATTTGATTTAAATGTATCTAAATTAGGGACGGACCATTAGAAAAGTGATGGGGGGTGAGGGGAAAAAACCAAAAAAAAATTCATGCAAGGGAAATTGCCAAGAAAAAAAATTCGTGCAAAGAAGAAGGTAAAGAAAAAAAATTCATGCAGAAGGAAGGTCCAGGTCCGGTTGCTATGGCGCGACGTCATTTATCTGTTAGGTTGCTGTCATCGCAAGAATTTTGCGGTTCTATTGTGGTTTGCGATGATTGCTTTCAATAAAAGAAACTGTGTACTATAAGTAACCTGGTAATTTTCAGATATGATCTGGCCGCATAATTTATTTTTTTATAATAAATTTTCACAACGCGGGATTATTGTTCGCTTACACATAATAGAGACTTGCACTTCCAATGAACCCGTCATCGGTCATTGAAAACGGGTACAAAACGAGACTTGCCTGCCGAATTAGAAGATATGGTGTTTCTCCTGACGCATTTGTGCGAAATTGATCCAGTTTTCAGTCGAATTTTCCTCGTGGAGTTAAAGAAGGCGCGCTTGTTTTCCTTTCGAGGGAAGAACAACAAAGAAGCTGCCCCTGGATATACGTTTGGATTTGTTGTTGCGGCAAACCATTAAACAGTTGTTGAAAACCAAGCAAAACCGACAACCGCGATTGGCCTGTACATGAATTCAATCAAAAAGTGTCTTCAGCTAGCGCTAGCCGTGACCAACCTCGTAGAGCATTGAATCAAGACAACAAGACGAAGGTACCAAGTTATATCGTTAGATTAATCTTTCATTTATGTGATAATTAACTTACACGGATTGTCATGCTTTTAGATAGTATGGAGACTAGACAGGCACTAAAAATCACTGTTTTCATTTGTGAGTTAGACCCTATACTGAGTCCATCGTACAATAGTTTTCTGAAAGAATATTATTTCGGATACATAGAAAATCCGTATAGGTTCATATTATAAATGCTCTCTGGTTTGCCCACGCAAACGTCCACGTAGAATTGACGTTGCCGAGGGTTAGAGGATATTTTCGGGTTCACCCAGGCTGAAGTCCATGCAACGCAGTTGCTGATGAGTGCTTCAAAATATGTAACGAAATCGTCAAAGTTATTTTTCCGACGTGCGTGACGTACATTATAGGAACATGTTACATATCCTTTCAGGTTCACCCAGGCTGAAGTTCATGAGTAATTCGAGATATGTAACAAAATCGTGATAGAGATTTTTCCGTCGTGCGTGACATTATAGGAACATGTTACATATCCTTTCTGGTTCACCCAGACTGAAGTCCATGCAATACAGTTGCTGAGTGCTTTGGGATATGTAACAAAATCGTAAAAGTGTTTTTCCATAGTGCGTTGCATTATAGGAACATGCTGTGGTGGGTTCTGGTTCACCCAGTCTCATTGAAGTCCATGCAGTACAGTTGTTGATTTCTTCTGGATATGTAACAAACTCGTGATAGTGATTTTTCGGTCGTGTAGTTTCCAGAATCGCTTCGCATTACTTGAAAACAATAAGATTATGAGCTCGTGATTTCTATCACGCATAGTAATCGTGAGCGTAACCTCTTGAGAGGTTTTTGAAAACCTCGTTGCAATAATTTTTGAGAATTTCTGACTGCATAACATAAACTGATTTTCAAAGTGTCTGGACACATGACGCGTTTTTGTGGAACACAAACGATCACTACCAGGGATATGAATGTTACAAGCCACTGGTATCCCGTGGAGATGTAGAACTAAAAGTTCTTCATCTCCACGGGATCCAAGGTCTGTTTTTGGTTGCAAAGAACGGCTGGCTCGTTGTGCTACAACATACACTGTATACTGTATTGTAATGGAAATAATTAAATAAAATTTGTAATAAATTAATATTAGAATCTGGTATCTTTGTAAATATTATATGCTATAAAATTCGTTATGCTCAGAATAAAAATTAGAGGATGAGTCTTATCCCCTTGAACAGGAGCCCGTGCCTTGAATAAGAATTCTATAATACAATTAAAAAGTCATTCAAACGTAGTAGTAAGTGTTAACCACATAAACAGCAACATTAACACTGCCACTGGTACTTTAAAAAAAAAAAGAACCACAAAGTGTGGTTTTCATTGGCAGGCAGACTATCTTCGCTCTAGGACATACTCGTCTGAGCAAAACTGCTAAGGTTTACGTGTCACTATCGTAAAACCACAAAGGAGAGTCTGTGTTGGCCTGTCTATTAATTTTCAAAAAGGTGAATCGTTCAAAGACACTCGCCAGAACAAAACTTTAGAGGTTTACGTGCCGCTATCGTAAAACCACATAGGAGAGTTTGAGTTGGCCTGTCTATTAACTTTTCAAAAAGGTAAATCGCTCAAAGACAAACTCGCCAGAACAAAACTTTAGAGGTTTACGTGCCACTACCGTAAAACCACATAGGGGAGTTTGTGTTGGGCTGTCTATGACCTTTTCAAAAAGCAATATTTGTCTGAAAAAAAAATTCGCGCAGAGGGTTTCAACTGAAAAAATAATTCCTGCACAAGCCGTGAGCGAAAAAAAAAATTCGTGCAAGCTGAAAATTCCCCTCCCCCCCCCATCACTTTTCTAATGGTCCGTCCCTTATCAATATTTGATAATACCGGCAGTCGGACGGCCGATATAAGCGTAAATTTTCTAAGTGCCAAGCAAATGCCGATTTTATAGTGTGCACAAGCTCGGTTATTTCGTCATCTTGCACACCAACATAATTTTTGGAATCGCTCAGCATTTCTAAAGAAACATCAAATACCATCAAGAAGTTTGAAAGAATCTTTCAGTGGAAATTCTGTGAAAAGTTCTGTCGACTGCCGGGCATTTAGACACAGCGTTATTCAAAAAGCTGAAATTGCACTCGGCGAAGCGGCTCGTGCAATTTCAGCTTTTTGAAAGTCTCACTCGTGTAAATTAATTCCAAATTGAACTCGAAACCGTATGATTACCTATACTAATAGTGGCGAGGGGTCTAGAAGCGAATACTTAGTAATAGTAATAGGACTGAGTGGAGTCCAATTCGGTCTGTAATCATACATCAGACGACTGCGCAGCGGGAGTCCGATTTGTTTATCACGAGTATGATTACAGACTGAATTGGACGACACGAAGTCTTATTACCAATTAATCATAAAAAAATACAATTTCCGAGAAAAGAAGAATAGCAAAGTTATGAAATAAAGGGAAATTTGCATTTAATGTCGCTCTGAAATCGACAACAGTCAAAATGGATTTGCCGGTTGCCAAGTGACGTGCGAAAAACAAGTCTTATGTCAGTCAAAAACGCAACCATGCATGAAAAAACGCTCAACTGCGCAGAACTTTGCGGAATTTGGTTCCTCCGCTTGCCAGGGCAGTTTTTCCAGCAAGATTCAAGGTTTTTAAAGGGGCTCAGTCACGTTTGAAAAGTTTAGCTAAACTTTTCAAATTCGTTGTTTGCAATCCGCGTCAATCTTCTCCATCCTTAACCATCCTTGACGGTTCCTTTATGGTTTATTGTTATCTCTTTGATGTTTTTCTATCTTTATAAAGTGTTATTTTTAGGTTTCCTTCAATTTAACGGTTATTTTTTCGATGTTCAAAATAACTCAAGATACCGTGACTGAGCCCCTTTAAGCTGAGTCAATAGCCAGCTCACTTCAAGTTGTAAACATCAGAGCCAGAGTCAATTATGATTCTTCGTTTCCTTGGCTTTTTGGGACGGGGACTTTCTTAAGTTGCTGGTGTTTTTTAAACACACTGAACTGTTTATTGAAAATTTAAAATGGTGCCGAGAGATTTTTGTAGCCATGCTGTACTTGGAGTGGACGACGGCATACCGGTGAATTCTGCCACATTCGCTAATGAAGAAACTTGGTTTGAACTGATTGGAACTGCTGGTCGAACATTCTCCTACAGCTGGTGGATTTGCTGAAGCTGCAGGCACCGAACTGCGCGAAGGGAATGTCGAAGAAATCGCAGATATTGAGCTGGATTGTACAGGCACGTATCCGCTAGCAATGTGAAACAGTTCTCGTCTTTCACTGGCAGTTAAATGCATTAATGTTTTTGGCTTTACAACGTTCTACCTATGCTGCCATCCATGATTTCGTTGCTCGAGCGATGTTTTTGGAGGCTGTGGTTTTACTATTATTTATTTCTGAAATTTCTCCGTCCGATACAAGGGGAAAACTTGGCTTGGTCTACTGTCATTGTTCCTGTATTTTGATTTTGTTGAACAAAATAAGGATTTTCGAGGGAGGAAATACTAGCGTACTGTGCAGTGGTATTATAGCCGGGTGGATGTTTACCTCCGTTTGCCGCGGTTGTTGCGAAGCGATAAACAATGCTGTGGATGGCTGAACTTCATTTGAACATGCTAACATATTCAACAAAGGAACTCGCCTGCATAGTTCCCAGAAACATTTGTGCCATAGGATAAAATAAATCACTTCTGTCTTCTAAAACATAATCATTGTTCAAGGGGAAAAAATCCTCCATTTTGAAGAAAGCCCCAATTTAGGAGTTTGTACACTTGTTTCTATGGTGATTGAAAACAAGGTTGTGGTTGGTTGATTTAAACCACAACTTTAAATGTGATTGGTTAATTTTAACTACATCTTTGAATGTGATTGGCCTATTGAACTGTCCGATAACAAACTGTCCGATAACAGCTTGACAAATGAATTAGTGGGAAATAGCAGATTTTTTAACCAATCACAATCGAGGAAATTGTAATTTTTATGATTAAACCTATAAAAGCTAGAGAAAATTTATAATAAAGCATCAGCTGTTACTTCCGACGTTTACACTGAAAGGTGGCTCAAGTTCTTTAATAAAAAGGTCCGTTTGATTTTGAAATGGTAGTCTGTTTTGCCCTTCGCCAAAAAATCAGTGATCCCATTTGATCAGGCCATGTCCACACGTATCCGGAAATTTTTCTTTCGGCAAATATTTTTTTGCGGATACGAAAATTTTCGCGTCCACACGCAGCGTATTCGAATCGTTTTCAGCCGTCCACACGTACCCGATTGTATCCGTAAATTTTCTGATTTGCTCTAGTGCCCAGTTCTTTTGCCGGAGAGAATCCTGAAATGAGCATGCGCGTAATTGCGATTTTGGCGCCATTTCTTTCGCGCCATAGGTACTTCGAGGTGTAAACAGTCGAAGCTTGTAGTTTATCACTCGAAAAAATGTCTAAATCTACTGAAAAAGTCAAGAAAAAGTATGCTGATACATTTAAATGGACCGATGATGAAGTTGAACTACTGCTGATGGTCACGAAAGAATTGGTGGCTTGCATCGAAAATAAAAATCGTAACCATTCAATAAATTAAGTCAAGAATCAGGTATATGATAGATAATTGATAGACAAAAAACATCGCCAAGATTTAGGTCTGTGCGGTTTTTCATTGCCGCGTTATTCGGTAAACAGTTTCACCTAAATTTATAGAGCTTTGTATGGAGACGCCATGTTGGTGCCCTTCCGAGGGGCACCAACATGGCGGCCGGAAACCTACAGAAACATCTGTCATTGAGTTTTGCCACTGAAACGAAAAATTATTACTCTAGACTTCTGAGACATTGAAAGTAGTACTTCTTCTAGTGCAAGAACTGTTCAGTTACCAAAAACGTAAGCGATAACTGCTCTTTTGACCTACGCGTCATCCTTCTCCGGCCGCCATTTAATGTCACGCAACGGATAAACTTGGAAATTCAAATGTCCTCCATAAGAAAATGAAGAAATCTATCGAGCTTAAACGTCGTAAAACGCCAAGTTTTGATAGCGTCTTATGTCTGATGACATTAAAACGGCAATAGGATTGCTAATTTGTAATTTTGGAAAATGATGACGTCACATGAAAACAAAGAATACAATGAATACATTGATCATTGTGCCATTGATAAAATTGTCCCTCCATGCGCTTGTCCTACCTGGTTGCGTCCTGGATCGCCTTCGGTGATGGTTCGCTCTTTTTTTGACTTTAAGATGCCCACTGTTTATTGATAACAATCTCAAAACATCCTGTCGAGCTCTAATGTATTGGTTGTGTAAATTTATCACAGCTGCATTTATCTGAGCGCATGATATCAAACTAGAAATCAGAGCAACTAACAAAGAAGCTACAACCTTGCTGTACGCCATGTTTATTTATAATGCTCGCCGTGAAGACTGGATCCAAAAGAATGACGTAAGGGTATTCGCAAATTTCCGGATACGACCGTCCACACGTATACGTATTCGTATCGGATAAAAAAATTTCCACTCTGGAGAGCGTTTTCAAAAATTTCCGGATACGGCCGGAAAATACGCTGGATACGTGTGGACGCAAGCCGTATTGGTAAAAAAAAATTGCGTTTTCGCAGATTTCCGGATACGTGTAGACATGGCGTATTCAGTTTTAGCGAAGGTCTTATTAAAGTGTTCGGTTTTCAACGGTTACTTTTCCATCGCCCACAATGCTATTGTCTTTCGCGACATGTACTTGCAGTGTCCAGTACGGAATAATAATTGCATAGATTAAGCTTTCGGATTTCCGATTGCTCTCGTCAATGAATCGGCGGCTGTTATAATCAAACGGTCTGATGCGTGAAGTAAATCCGAAGGTGTAATAAAGTTAACAAAAGCGCTCTAATTTAAACCCGGCCTACGTTCTTTACAAGACTTGTGTCAACAAAGTCGCTTGCAGCGGCATTCTCTCTTCTTTTTTGTTGACATGTCACACTCGCAATGGTTTGAGCGCGGAAGCCAAAAGTTTTCCCACAAAAAAATTGTTCTTCTCAAGCGTTGCGAAATTTAAAGTGCGGTGCGCGAAACACTTGAATCTATTTTACGTTGTCCTCTGTTACTCGACCGGTCAAAGCAGTTCATCAGACCCACTCTTTTACTGGATCGGTTTACGTAGTCTGTACGTTGATCAAGGACTTAAAAGACAACACAGTTCTTTTTTATTTGTACGGCGGCGGGGAAAATAAATATAAATGACATTTCTGCTTGAACGCGTATTACGCCTGAGCGAGGATTATTTTC
>JAHPZR010014112.1:45000-48750 GCA_019787425.1 Platygyra sinensis
TTTCTTTGTACTCCTCATAGTGAAGTATGTTCCAATTTCCTTGTCATACTCTCTCCTTGATGTTAGGCTACGTAACACATTGTACGCATTTGTAAGTTCTGAAGGACACAAAACATTGGGATTAAATATATAGATTTAGATCACCCCAAAAGTTGAGCTCTTGTGGTTCGATTAGGCTAACCCAGGATACGGTTGAATTCTGACTTGAGTTTTGTAACTTTGCGGTGAGGTTTTCTGTATATTGTTTGGCCTTCTATTTTGAGTTTAATAATCACAAAACCGATGCACAAAACAAAAGCTGTAATGAAAAAACCATTTGTAGAGAAGAAACAGTTATAATTTGGTTTACTTTTAAACCTGGATCAGAGTTAACAGACTTCCGAAGAACCCAGGTTTGTTTTCAACAAGTTACCTGACATAAGCCCGCAATACAATCGAAAATCAGCACTTGGTCAGCAGTCAACTTTAATAAAACACGTGACTTCTATGAGCTATAAACCTGAGCCCACGATATAGTCATGTGATACTGGTCAGCGGATAACTTGATTTGACAGGTGTTAATTGATCATAACATGATGTCATATATCAAAAAAGTATACAGTAAACCAAGGCTGCATGTCTCTGTCAACCTATTATTCGAAGTATGGCTGCCATCTTGCATGATTTCACCATCATTGTCATCGTGCGTATGCGCCCACAAGCAATACCACTAGCCATGATCACCACAAGAAAGTCAACTCATGGGTTTTCTTTTCTTTCCTATACGAGTATGGGGCTCCACTTGGCGGCCCTTCGGGCCGCCAGAGCTCCGCTATAAAGTAATCACTCTTTTATTTTTCTGACAAATTTCAACATGTCTGCAGATATCGATACAGAGACCTGGATACAAAAGCTTAAAACTCTTTTTCTGAGAATTTACATAGTTATCTGTACATAGGGTATATGGAAATATTAATATGTTTCTTGTGATGATCTTCAGATAGTCTTGACCCTCTCAATTTTTGGAGTAGGAAGCTTTCCCGTCTCTCATACGCTATGGACACAGGAAGATGGGTGGCAACAAGAATCACATATAACTGTACATCTACCTGCAGACCTTATGGATTGTACACTATGCTCTGGATTGAGTAACTGATTTTAAGTCCTTAATGGGGCCCTCGTGTCCTTGGGCAGTCCTTTACTTTACTCTTACAGTGCCCCAACTTATACACACAGGTGTATAAATTGGTGTGCAATAGACAAGCACCCCCTCTGGAGAAAGGTACTGTGAGGGTTAAGTATATTGCCCAAGAACACAACACAATACACCCGCTGGGGCTTGAACTTAGCTCGCTTGCTCTGGAGTGAAGCGCACTAACCATGAGGCCACTGCACCTCCCAAAAAATCCCCTAAGAGAATAAAAAAAATCCTGCACACAATTAAGTTGTTGTATACCCCCCCTATCCACCCAGTGACCCGCCCCTTTCTCTTGTGGTATCTATGATTTTCTGAGAAAAAACTACAAAATAAAATACACGAGTAGCATTTACTGATGTCACTTAGCCGTGCTCCGCCAGTGAGAGAGAATAAAGCCGAGCTAAGTATATGTGTAAGTCACAAACCTTGGAACTTATGTTGAGCCTCATCACTCTTGTTCATATCAGGATGGTATTTCAGTGACAATTCGTAATACGCAGCTTTAATTTCATCCTGTGTTGCCGTGTGCGACACATCTAATACATCATATAGAGATTTTCTCTTCGAGAAAGTTCGACTGTGGGCATACCGCGTAAAGATCACGTTTCTAGAGTTACGAAGAGCAAGCGGCATCAAGCTACTAATAGGTCTCATATATCGAGTTGCCGCAGTCCTCATGGTACTTTAAAACCCGACTGAAGAGCAAGATGTCTAAATCATCTGCGGAAAAAAACAACGAAGCAAGCTTATGTTAAAAAAAAAAATTAAACGTGATTATTAGCTGAGACTAACGGTTCCATCGTCTTCCGTTAGGTTTGCCATAACCAGGGCCATCATCCGTCCGCCATTTTGGAAAATGTCATTCTTTGTAGTTCCCAGATCTCTGCTCTGGGTATGTACTTCATGGGTGAATGCCATAGAGTCGCCTAGTTAACTACTTCATGTAAGCTACATCTTCTGTTCATTAGCAAGCATGTCCCTTCACCACCACTCACCGTCATTGACCTCCGTTTACCTCCGTGTACCTTCCTTTACCTCCGTTCACCTCCGTTCACCTCCGTTCACCTCCGTTCACCTCCGTTCACCTCCGTTCACCGCCGCTCAGCTCCGTTTACCTTCGTTCGTTTCCGTTTACCTCCGGTCACCCCCGTTCACTTCAGTTTACCTCCTTCTACCTCCGTTTAACTCCGTCCACCTCCGTTTACTTCCATTCACCTCCGTCTATCTCCATCTATCTCCGCCTATCTCCGTTTATCTACGTACGTCCACCTCCGTTTACCTCCGTTCACCTTCGTTTACCTCCGTTCATCTTCGTTTACCTCTGTTCACCTCCGTTTACTTCCAGTCACCTTCGTTTACCTACGTACACCTTCGTCTATCTCCGTTTATCTCCGTATACCTCCGTTTACCTCCGGTCACCTCCGTTCACTTCAGTTTACCTCCTTCTACCTCCGTTCACCTCCATTCACCTCCGTCTATCTTCGTTTATCTCCGTTTAACTCCGTTTACCTCCGGTCACCTCCGTTCACTTCAGTTTACCTCCTTCTACTTCCGTTCACCTCCATTCACCTTCGTCTATCTTCGTTTATCTCCGTTTACCTCCGTTTACCTCCGTTTACCTCCGTTTACCTCCGTTTACCTCCTGTCACCTTCGTTTACCTCCGTTCACCTCCGTCTATCTCCGTCTATCTCCGTTTAACTCCGTCGACTTCCGTTTACCTCCTTCTACCTCCGTTCACCTCCATTCACCTCCGTCTATCTTCGTTTACCTCCGTTTACCTCCGGTCACCTCCGTTCACTTCAGTTTACCTCCTTCTACTTCCGTTCACCTCCATTCCCCTCCGTCTATCTTCGTTCAACTCCGTTTACTTTCGTTCAACCGTTCACTTCAGTTCACCTTCGTTTACCTCCTTTTACCTCAGTTTACTTCCGTCTAACATAGTTTACCTCCGTTTACCTCCCCTTAACTCCGTTCACCTCTGTTCACTTCCGTTTTCCTCCGTTCAAATTCGTTTACCTCCGATCATCTTCGTTTACCTACGTTTACCTCTTCTATCTCCGTTTGCTTCCGTTTACCTTCGTTTACTTTCGTTCACTTCCGTTAACCTCCGTTTACTTCTGTTCATCTCCGTTTCACAAAGCTCCGGTTTTTTTTTTTTATTTTTTTTTTTGTTTTGGTGGTTTTTCTGTTTTTTTTTTTTTTTTTTTTTTTTACTATTTTTTTTTTTTTTTTTTTTTTTTTTTTTTTGTTTTTTTTTTTTGTTTTTTTTTTTTTTTTTTTTTTTTTTTTTTTCTCCTCCGTTTTATCCTCCTTGTAATTCTGTCACCTCCGTTCACTTCCGTTTACCTTCGTTCAAAATCGTTGACCTGCTCCGTTCCACCTGCGTTTACCTCCGATCATCTCTTTCTCCTCCGTTTTTCCTCTTTTGTCCTCCGTTTTACTTTGGGTTACCTCCTTTTCCTCCCTTCTTTTAACCTTCGTTTTTCTCCGGTTCAGCGCCGTTTGCTTCCGTTTACCGACCGTGTCAGTCTCCATCAACCTCTTTTAGGTTATTTTTTCACCTCCGTTCACA
>JAHPZR010014114.1:0-19410 GCA_019787425.1 Platygyra sinensis
TGACGAAATGCGCGTCATAGCACCACACATGTCAAATCAAAAAAACTACAATAATATTTTGATTTTATGCAGTTTTGTCTTTTCTCCGTTGCGAATAGATTCATTGTTTTCGCGTTTAAAACCCCCTAAATTTTGACCATATATGGTCATGTGGCGGGAAATTTGAATTTCTTTAATCACCTGTAACTCTACGCCATTTTATCCGATTGAGATGGGGTTTTCACTATTAATATTGTTTCTCTGTGACAAAAATTCCTGTACTGTTTTGAAGACTGCTTTTAAAATTTTTAGTGTTGTTACTAAAAATAGGTGTCATTTACGTCATCATACTTCCCAGAAAACTCAAAAATACCTTTACAATGGTACAAATATAAAGAAAAATTTCCTTCAATTAAGAAGTTCTAATGTCTTGCTTCATTTAAAATATAAAGTTCCCTTCTGTGAGTTAAATATTAAATTTAAGAAAGTTGCGGGAGGAAAACCCCTAGCAACCGACCATCGTGGTAAGTAATGGATGCCTGCAGTGGACTGGATGCGTCTCCGGGCTCAACTACCGAATGAAACAGAACGACCCTGCCCGGTGAATAACCTCCCACGCAGACGGTCTCAGGGCTCGTCATGAGTACGTGACAAGCCCACGCTTTTGCATTCATTATGTCAACAGGAAATGAAAGAGACAACTAATTACGAAAAGTATTGTTTGAATTCTCGACTATTCTATTTGTTTTCTCTCCAAAGAAAAAAAATAATATATTGATGAAAATCAAAATTAGACTTGAAGTCTGATGGAGATTAACTGAGATGACTGAAACAGGATTAATTTTTTTTCTGGAAAAGAAAGAAAAAACTAAGAAACAAAAGGAAATGTCATTATTATTTAACAATAAACCGAGCGACACCGATGGGAGTGCGTTTGCTCTTTACCTGTAAATTTCCCGAGCGGCAATTTATCTATTGTCGCGAGACTGAAAAAGGGAAATTTAAAGCTTCTGAAAAATAATATATAGTAATATATATATAGTACTGCACAGAAACCAATGTTAGAAAGAAATTGCAATTTTGCCCTGTACATCATGTGACAAGACGGTGAGCCAGCAAAGAGTACCCAGTCCCATAAAACTGCTTTTATCAGATCCCTTGCTAAATTCGCCTTAAGGGTCCTTAAGGAATAAAATCTCAAATTCAAACCGATAAAAAAGAAAAAACAGGTGGTGGTCAAGACTTATCACTATCCAACTCCGAAGAGGAAGAAGACCTATTCAGCTTTTCAGTTTTAAAATAAGAATTAGATCTGAGCAATAAACTTGAAAATGAGAAGCTAACTTTTTACAAATGTAGTATAAATAGATAGATAAATAGATAGCAGTTTTATTGTGAAAATACGCTGAGCTTTTGTGAGATCAGCAAGCTAGACTCACCAGCTAGTTTACAGGTATTTCACACTAAATAATTAAGATAATCATCTAAGAATTGGTCTTTAATTTTAAACTGAAAGAACACTGAGTCACTCTCGTCAACTGAACATAATTTGACGACATACTAAAAGACCGTAACAGAAATATATCAAACTTCTCATTGGTAACTTTTCCATTGTTAACTTCGTACAGGGTAGCTGGGGGCGTGTATGAACTCCCCTGCAGGGTAGATGAGGCAAGTGGCCATTTCAAAATTTTAAGAATCACCTCTCTCCCACTCCACAGAGATTTCTTTGGTACTTATTGTGTTTTGGCTCTTTGCATATTCTAAGGGGTAGGGGATAGGTTTTTTTTATCGTAACATCGAACATAAAGATTGTGTCCTTTAAAGGGGCACTGTCACGCTATTTGCCAACTTTATAAAAAGCTAGAAGGTGCCTTCACATCAATTGAATTCCAAAACTAATGACCTAGTTTTGTTATCAAAGACTATTTCAAGGTACTGAAACTGTTTCCTGTCGTCTGTCGCTGCGGATGGCACGGATGGAAATGGATTGAAATTTGAAAAAATTGGCCAATTTTTTCAAGTTTTGATGCCACGAATTGCAAAAATCCTCAACGAGAAATTTATTATGGTTAGCCCTCTCTGATAAAATTCATTTGATATCTACGTCGTAGTTTTACAGAAGCTTTTTGTTTGTGATTGAAGCCTCAAATTAATGATTTTAGCACAGAATTGATCTAAAACGGCAAAATCCTCGTGGCAATGCCCCTTTAAGGAGATCAAAATGGTAAGGAATAAGCAACACGAAGACTCGACAGATGGTTATTAAGAGGGTGATAACTGACTTAGAAGCAATGATATCGTCCTTTAGATTGCAAGAAGGTCCGAATCAAAGCTCTTCCTGCATGAATACTTGATAAGCTTATCAACCAAAACCGCGCTTTGGAACGCTTTGGACAAGTTTAAAATGGACTTTCTCGTCTACGGTAAGGAAATATCTCTAGTTAACCAAATTTATCGCTGTTTAAATTAGCATTCTCTTCTAGAGAAATGTTTGGTGTTCTCAGCAGATCGACAACAACGATCATTTGGATAGCACAAATGTACTTTTGGAGAACGCTTATATCCAATTCACTGTTTGTCATGAACACAAACTTTATGCGTCCGCCTGATTATCATTAGAATTAAGTGAATCTTGCTGACTTCGCACTTTTCCGTTCTGAACCACTTATTTACAATTGTAGTCGTTGTTGATAGAGCGTAGAGGAACTTCGTCAAACTTAGTACTCATACATATTCAACTTAATATTTTGCAAGTTGACAAACGTTCCTTACATGTAATTTTTAAAACAAGGAGAAATACCACCAGAAGTCCTGTGTTCACGTGGCTGTTTTCAGCCATGGTAATACTGTAATGAAAATAAGAAAGCTATTTCTTGGTACATCATAGTTCCAGTTTTCTCATTTGTGAAAGTTTTTAACTATTAAATGACAGAGACGGACTCAAACTGTGCGCGCGCGCCCCTCCACTCGTTCAAAAATGTGGTGGTTCATTCCAGCAACGTGAAATGGTCAACAAAAAAAAGAGATTAGAGAAAAAAACGCAATCTAGATCTTGTTCTCACATCTACTATAACTCTGAGATAATGGAAATTTTTACGTACTGCATGCATATATACAGGAATGACTTTATCAGTTATTTCGAATTTATCAAGAAACTAATATTTTCGAGAAAAAATAATGACATTGTAAATAGAAAAACAAAGTCTTTAATGTTAATTTATTATTAGATATATTCAATTGTCTGTCGGCCTGACTGTTGAAATTTAGCGCGTTGGTCTGAATAACGTTTTCAATGGAGAAAAATCCTAGTCTGTAATAAATCTTTAAAAACCATGTCCGAAATGTTAAGAGCCTCCTAGCTCAATTAAGTCTGAATCAATTTTAATTCAGGCCATGTCGGTAGTATTGGATTAAAAAATTGTGATCCGTCTGATCTTAACTTAGAAAGCCATCATAACCGAAGAGGGGAGATTAAGATTCTTAAAAACTTGACATGTTACCAAGTAACTGGAATATACATCACAGGTACAACTGAGTGACTTACGCATCGTGATCGCTATCAATCAACTTAGCTAAAGCAAATAGAATTCTGAGCAGAGAAACTTCAAGTCGATGCTTTGCCGAGTTATTGACAAAACGGGAAAAATTTTGTCATTTAAGAAGGAGGCCGTCTGAACAAAACAAACAAGGACAATGGATGCATTTAGGGACAATAGTCAGAGAATGGGCAGCTCCCAGTAAGAATTAAACTAACTTTTGATGCAAACTAACCTGAAAATCCCCCACTAAGCAGCCTGAACAACGCAAACTCCTGTTGACTGCTATCTTTAAACGTAAATGGTTTTTATGCAAGGCGCGCCTCAAAACGAGTCTCGCTAGTTCCAGTTCCCCGCCAATGAAAAAAAGAGACTAGAGTAGGAGCTTCAGTTGGCAACTGATTGGCCGGCGATGTGACAAAAAGTGGAAGAAACAAAGGAGAATGACCGGACTGCGTAAGACCATAAATCAGTTTACGATCTAAGACAAGCCAGACGGGTGAAATATTGGTCGAATTAAAAGCCAGACGTGCGACATAAGAAATGAAAAAGGAAGAGGAGCTTGCCAACTGATTCAGTACAATGTGACAGGAAACGGAAAGAATCGAGGGAACGGAATTGAGTCATGCCAGAAGTAATCGATCAAAGACAATCTGAATGGTAAAATATCGGCTGAAATGTTAGCGACATTTTTTCCCTAGTTCATTTAGTGCTTGGCGGTGTGTTTTTTTATTTTCTAATCTCCCCCACTGTGGATGCTATTGATTTCGAAGCCCCCCCCCCCCCCCCCCCGGACAGGCCAAGTGCACATGCTAGCTATGTTGCAACCTTAAACAGTCAAAATATTATTAAATTGCTCTTTCATATATGTTTACTTGGCAGAAAAACTTTGTTATGTAAGCCCGGATGAAACAAAGATTTTTCAAGGAATAAACAGATTGCACAAGCCGATCAGATGTGACATTTTGTTTCCCTGGTTGTTAGTGGCGTCACGTTAACTACGACCCCGTTTACAGCAACATGCTAAACATGTTTAAAAGTGCTTTAACTATACAGGTTTAACAATAAGTTGCCGATACCGTGCACGCCCTACAGCTTTTAAACAAGTTAAAAGCCTGTTAGCAAGGAATTTTGAAATCTGTCTTCTCAAAATGACTGCAAAGCGTAATCGACAAATATGGAAATTAAAACCTATACCTAATTTGGTGATAATAGCCTAGTTTAGTTGTTGTGAAAAGGGTACACCACTCAGTAACGGAGAATACACTCAAAAACATTTGTTTCCTGCTCCGGAAACATAATAAAAGTTAAAAAGTTTTAACGAAGAATAATTTTTGTTTCTACTAAAAAATGCAAGTCACCCTATTTTTTGCAACGGTATATAAAGTTTTATCTCTTCGGGCTCGCGATATAAACATATACCCACCTCTTGATACTACTGAAGGGAGTTGTAATACCCATTTCGATAAGCTTTCCGCCAAACCCAAGGTAAGTCTTTTGATTCAGTTTGCAATAAAGTCATGGATACATGCAACACTGAATTTTAAACAGTTATATAAAAATCCGGAGATCGGTTTTTGACACATTTATTTTTAAATTTCTTTCTTTAGGGACAAGTTTAAATGTAAGAAAAAATTAAACATTCCTCAGAGTAACTACAAATCAGGCGAACTATTGTTAAAAACCAAATTCCCAGAGTTACCAGTCGACGTCGTCTTTGAATGATGTAGCAGTGTTAGGGAACATCAGGAAGATAATAAATGATAAATAATACCTCGGATTGTTTTGACTACCATATCTTTGCTTTGAAACTTTCCTGGTGCTGCGAACAGACTTAAGGTTATTGAAAAAGTTTTTATTCGCAGTTATGTTATTCATAATAATTTCCAACGCGCTTTTCCCAAACAAAGCAATTGCTTGAGAAGTTGCAACCTTAACACGCAGAAACCGAAAACCGCGAGCTTAATTTATGATTCCCCGAAACTGCGCGATAATTTCTTTTAAGAAATTTAAAGTACATTTGCATTTAACTGGTGGTTTACTGTTAAAACGAACAGTAAACCACCAGTTAGATGCGAATGTAATTTAAATTTCCACGAAACAGGCCTCAGTACTTTTGTGGTGTTCAGTGAATCGACTACAAATGCACCATTACCAGAAATCCGAGTCTTATTGCGTCAAGAAAACCGCACGTCAATCAAATGGAACTTAAAAAATGGCGTCCCGATGCTATAAAGAAATGTATGGGAGGAGCAACTTCAGAATACCCCGCAACTAATTTGCATATCCTCTCAACGCTTTAGAACGAGGACAACTGAAATAAGAAGAATTTAGTCATATGCAAATTAGTTGCGGGGTATTCTGAAGTTTAGCCCAAAATAACAAGGATTTATGGTTGTACTTGCTTACTAGTTTCATCACAATACCTCCACTTACCTTGACTTCAAAGCTCTTTGCTGCCCGTGTGTTTCAAGCTTCCATCGGTGCCGACCCCTCAAAATTTTCCTCAACTTACGGTCGTTTTAAGCAAGTAAAATAAAAACTTTCATGATAAAACAGAAGGCCGCCCAGCAACACCAAAAAAGTGCTTCATCACGAATCGTTATAGCCTTCTCTGAGGGTACGAATGTCCTGCAGGATGCGAAGAAACTCGAAGAACAACCACTTTCCATCGCGCAAAAATCCACCATATTTACTTCAGCTTAGCCTCCTGGCAGTTTCACATGTTCTACCGCTGTCTAAGTATCTACAGGCTCAAAAATGCGAAAAATCGCGCGAAATTACGAAATGTTATTATATGGCTAATGTTTGTAGCCGATATAACGCGCGCTCTGATTGGCTAAGTGCAGCTTCACGCCAGGGCATTATTCTCCCGTAATGCCCACGGGCCGATTACGGATTATGCAAATTAGGCGGAAAGGAAAAAACACGAAAGGTTATCCAAAGCTAGACCTCATTTGCTTTATTTACACTGAAAATCGTTGTGATACAAGACGACGAGTGACGATTAACATTCAGAGAGTTAATTATATTACTATTTTAAGGAAAAAATGAAGTTACATCGGCAAATTGCGAACGAGTTAATTGGGTAGGAAGGAATTGAAATGTTCATACATTAAAGAGCAAAACCACGAAAGGAAAGGAAAACTGCCAGTGAAATGAACATTTCACTGGCACATTTCAGCGATATTTGTCGTCAATAAACAAAGGAAGCATAGTAGAAGTTTTGGACTTACCGGCTACTGTCCTTGACCACTTATTCGGAAAGTTTTTTATAGATATCGGAAAACGGATGGCGACGATTATGAATGAAGCTGACACCCTGTCGGGCTTGCAGCGAAGTATACATGTACATGAGAGGTTCCTTTCCGAAGGAGGGTCTCCTTTCACTGTCCTTTCACCATTCAAAAGGCAATTGGTGACACAAGAGCAGTACAGCAGTCACATTAACAAATTTTCTTGCTCTATCGCAAGCCAGTTTAAACATCTTCAAGGACCATCAGATTTAAACAGCTGAGCGGTTTTTTTCCGGTGTGGGACATTCGCAGCATCTCTGAGCGCCAGTTCAAGAACTTTAACGGGCCAGTAACTATAATCCAGGAACCTCAGAAAAGGCGAAGAGTTTTCATCGAAAGTGACGACGAAGGCTAGTGCTGATTCCGTTTAAATTGTATTTTCTTTTACCCGACACGGCCACGCGGCTTTTGAGCAAGTTTGAAGCACTTTTCTGTAGGAATTGACATTTGGCAGTTGATTCTTGAGAATGTCAATGAAAATTCTCTCGTCATACAGTAACACAACGGTACTAAAATACTTTTTGCGGCCGTATTGATCATTGTTTTCCATAAATATATTTTCCTGACGGAGTACGCGTAATAGTTCGCTGAATTCTGTTGTGCAGCCGGTGTGACGGTTTGGAAAGATGAATGAATAGATAAGCGCGCGCATCACCGGATGTGAAGTAACGACTTCCTCTTGAATTTAGGTTGTTTTCTTTCTTTAGAACCGTTTAGCCATATAATAAACAACTTAATAACCTCGACCGTTCGGTCGCTACGGGAAAATCTCAAACCTCGGCCTACCGTATTGACCTCGCTATCGCTCGGTCAATACGGCAAGGCCTCAGTTTGAGATTTTCCCGTAACGACCTCACTCTCGGTTATTAAGTAGTTAGTAATATATGAGAAGACTTAATTCACTTGTTGAATTCCGGCACTGAGAATGTCTCATGTTTTGCTCGATTTCGAAAAGAAAGCCCTTGATTTTAAGCTTCAAGTCACTGATTCCCCGTTGTCTTATATACATCAGCAGCACAGTAGACAAGCTGAAATTGCTCTGTCAATATACATCCCATATCCAATTCTGAAGAAATGGCATGAGCTTGTTGGAATCAAAGACGAGAGAGGAAATGAGTTGAACTACATTGACCTTCTTAATTTGGATTCCTGGTCAATGGTTCAAAATAAGCAAGGACAACGGATCAAGAATCCAAGGAAGATCTTTTCTTTTTCCTATTCTCGGCATACATTATATCAACAGTGCTTAACCTGTGAAGCACATCACAGAGCGATAAGCGCCGCCATATTAGATTTTATTGTTCTTGAGTGTAACATGACATACCGCTGACAATTTTTAGCGGGCTCGAAATGTCCGTGATTTCTGGTAATGCTGAGGACATTATGTATCTTTGTTGCATTCAGTTCTAGCTGAGAACTTTAAGACGGACTAGTTATAGGGCTATACTGCCCTGAACTGCGCGGCAAGGAATATTTAGAAGTGGCACACACGATAACTCACTAATTTCATCTGATTTTAAAACATACATTGTAAATCTTTCTATTTACGAAATGGATGTTTTCCACCATCTTGGTTTCTACTCAGTATCTCTGTTTCATTTTCTCTAAAAATTGTTCCAGATGGTCGGTTTTGATCAGCTTTGATAGAAAGCAAGATGGTGAATGAAACGACCGCTTGACGCTTTAGATACGTGTGAACACTTTTTTCAAATGATTATACAGAATCGCAAGGATATATTGTGAACTTCGGACATCACATTCAAAGATTCAAACACCTCACTCTCTGTACTGAGCTACTTCTCGAAAGGACGTGCATGGGTACATTTGGGTCTACCTCAATCGAAAAGGCTTTATACCTGATGATACTTCTCAATTTAATCGTGTCAAATATAAACATGCTCTCAACAGGTAACACAGAGCACAAAAATAACTAGGTTTATTTTTGCAAATAAGGCGATAGCGAGTTTAGAGCAAAATTGTGGACGACGATGAAAACAATAGGACCGACTGATCGATTTGTTCCCTCGCTTAACAGGCTCGCCAAGCCCCAAAATTGCTCTTTGGATTTATACCGGTTTTTTCTATATTTATGCAGGATTCAGGCTCCAGTTTATTTTAACTTAATTTAAAAATTGAAGCAGCTTCAACATTGGCAATGGAAAACTAGAATTCAACCAATGATATATGATTCGCACGAAACGCTATTTTGAGGCAATTATTTTGTCTATCAGTTAAAGTTTGTCAACAATGCGAGGTGTTTCGCGGCCTTGAAATTCAGAGCAAAAGTTACAATCATAAACCAAGTTACACAGTTTTAATAGCCAAAAAATTTGCAAAAAAAAAAAAAATATCTTTGAGATACATTTTTTGTTCCGCGATTCTAATTTTTTCAACGAGTGCAAAAATTTAAAAAGTGCATATTAAACTTATGTCAAACCCTAACGGGCTTGACACTGGAGTTTACATCTACATCTACAGTAACACGTACAGTCGTGTCTCTTTCGGGTTTCTTGGTTTGACCATAGAGTTCAGAGGCTGGTTCAGGGCGCTCTGGAACGGTGCCGGAAAGCTTGAAGCCTAGACAAAAGGAAAAGAATGAGTTGCAAAACGATTTTTCCGCATCATTCGTGAAGTTAAATAATATAATTATAATCAGAGCAAACTCGAATTATTATTCTTTCTCTTTACGACTCCACTTAGATACAAAGATAGTAGTTCAGTGCTTTTATACATTTGGTTCTAGTTCTTCAGGAATGCTATCCAAGTCACGCAGTCGGTGGACGCTTATATTTTAATTTACCTGTGTTACCATGGCGACCTGGGGGCTTGGTTTCCTGAGTCCCTGTTTTGTCTTGACTTTTGTCGCCAATTTCCTGAACAGGCACTGTGGTCTCCTCCGGGTTATCTGAGGCTGGGGTTGGGTGATCTGTTTCATTCTCATCGCCACCGTTGGCCTGTTGATTGTTATCTTGTACTTGCTCGGGCCTTTCGCCGGGCGCGGTCTCGGCCAGAGACAAATTGTCGACCTGCTTACGGGCTTTCCTGCGCTTGACCATAATACAACGAATGACAAACGCTAAGGGAAGGATGAAGACTACAAATATGCCCCCAAAAACAGAACCAACAATGACGTTAATCTGGGATGGCGATGCATCGATAAGTAGTCCAGTGATTGGTTCACTTGAGATTGAGGTTACAACATGGTTTGTTCCCGTGGAGGGGCTGGTTGACTCTTCATGTACTGTTGAATGATTAGTCTCCATAGTGGAGGACACTATACTGACACTAGCAGTGGTCAACACTTTGCTGCACATGCCTGATCGTGCAAAACTGCACTGCATATTTGCGGGTACACCGGGTACTTGGCACTGAGCAATGACTATGTCCTTGCCGTCATTACAGCACTTGGAACACGGCTTGCACATGCTCAGCATGGGCTCAACGTAAGCGCCAACTTTACATCTTCCGCACTCGGCTTTAGACGTCAGTGTGCACGCTTTGGTGGTCTCCCGATACGGTCCACAGTTCTCGCAATCTTTGCAGGCCCCGGCTTCGTATGCTGACGAGTATGTTTCACCAAGCACGCATGGTTTGCATACGATGGGGGTGCTTGAAGATATTTCGTCTCCACAGCTCACGGAGAGCCCTTCACCGGCGGGACATTTTTGACACTCCTGGCATTGGACTAATCCGCTCACTGGATCCTTGATGGCGATGCTCTCAGCGTCACATGAAGACACATCTAGCAAAATGAAACGTCGAGCATTATATTGATAATCGATAATAAACACGAAAAACATGCGTGTGAGCTGCAGTGCCCTGGTCCCAGAGGTTTTTCTTGATTTTTCTCCGCATGAGATGAGAGAATCAGAGCCCCAACTAGTGTTCGCCGCTTCACAGCTCTGGTTCTGTCATCTCATGCGGAGAAAAATCAAGAAAAACCTCTGGGACTAGGGTAGAACTGCAGGTGAAATGATAAGTACTCAGATATAAATAGTGTGCATATTCACGGATGAGCTCAGTACAGAGAGTGAGGTGTTTGAATCTTTGAATGTGATGTCCGAAGTTCACAATATATCCTTGCGATTCTGTATAATCATTTGAAAAAAGTGTTCACACGTATCTAAAGCGTCAAGCGGTCGTTTCATTCACCATCTTGCTTTCTATCAAAGCTGATCAAAACCGACCATCTGGAACAATTTTTAGAGAAAATGAAACAGAGATACTGAGTAGAAACCAAGATGGTGGAAAACATCCATTTCGTAAATAGAAAGATTTACAATGTATGTTTTAAAATCAGATGAAATTAGTGAGTTATCGTGTGTGCCACTTCTAAATATTCCTTGCCGCGCAGTTCAGGGCAGTATAGCCCTATAACTAGTCCGTCTTAAAGTTCTCAGCTAGAACTGAATGCAACAAAGATACATAATGTCCTCAGCATTACCAGAAATCACGGACATTTCGAGCCCGCTAAAAATTGTCAGCGGTATGTCATGTTACACTCAAGAACAATAAAATCTAATATGGCGGCGCTTATCGCTCTGTGATGTGCTTCACAGGTTAAGCACTGTTGATATAATGTATGCCGAGAATAGGAAAAAGAAAAGATCTTCCTTGGATTCTTGATCCGTTGTCCTTGCTTATTTTGAACCATTGACCAGGAATCCAAATTAAGAAGGTCAATGTAGTTCAACTCATTTCCTCTCTCGTCTTTGATTCCAACAAGCTCATGCCATTTCTTCAGAATTGGATATGGGATGTATATTGACAGAGCAATTTCAGCTTGTCTACTGTGCTGCTGATGTATATAAGACAACGGGGAATCAGTGACTTGAAGCTTAAAATCAAGGGCTTTCTTTTCGAAATCGAGCAAAACATGAGACATTCTCAGTGCCGGAATTCAACAAGTGAATTAAGTCTTCTCATATATTACTAACTACTTAATAACCGAGAGTGAGGTCGTTACGGGAAAATCTCAAACTGAGGCCTTGCCGTATTGACCGAGCGATAGCGAGGTCAATACGGTAGGCCGAGGTTTGAGATTTTCCCGTAGCGACCGAACGGTCGAGGTTATTAAGTTGTTTATTATATGGCTAAACGGTTCTAAAGAAAGAAAACAACCTAAATTCAAGAGGAAGTCGTTACTTCACATCCGGTGATGCGCGCGCTTATCTATTCATTCATCTTTCCAAACCGTCACACCGGCTGCACAACAGAATTCAGCGAACTATTACGCGTACTCCGTCAGGAAAATATATTTATGGAAAACAATGATCAATACGGCCGCAAAAAGTATTTTAGTACCGTTGTGTTACTGTATGACGAGAGAATTTTCATTGACATTCTCAAGAATCAACTGCCAAATGTCAATTCCTACAGAAAAGTGCTTCAAACTTGCTCAAAAGCCGCGTGGCCGTGTCGGGTAAAAGAAAATACAATTTAAACGGAATCAGCACTAGCCTTCGTCGTCACTTTCGATGAAAACTCTTCGCCTTTTCTGAGGTTCCTGGATTATAGTTACTGGCCCGTTAAAGTTCTTGAACTGGCGCTCAGAGATGCTGCGAATGTCCCACACCGGAAAAAAACCGCTCAGCTGTTTAAATCTGATGGTCCTTGAAGATGTTTAAACTGGCTTGCGATAGAGCAAGAAAATTTGTTAATGTGACTGCTGTACTGCTCTTGTGTCACCAATTGCCTTTTGAATGGTGAAAGGACAGTGAAAGGAGACCCTCCTTCGGAAAGGAACCTCTCATGTACATGTATACTTCGCTGCAAGCCCGACAGGGTGTCAGCTTCATTCATAATCGTCGCCATCCGTTTTCCGATATCTATAAAAAACTTTCCGAATAAGTGGTCAAGGACAGTAGCCGGTAAGTCCAAAACTTCTACTATGCTTCCTTTGTTTATTGACGACAAATATCGCTGAAATGTGCCAGTGAAATGTTCATTTCACTGGCAGTTTTCCTTTCCTTTCGTGGTTTTGCTCTTTAATGTATGAACATTTCAATTCCTTCCTACCCAATTAACTCGTTCGCAATTTGCCGATGTAACTTCATTTTTTCCTTAAAATAGTAATATAATTAACTCTCTGAATGTTAATCGTCACTCGTCGTCTTGTATCACAACGATTTTCAGTGTAAATAAAGCAAATGAGGTCTAGCTTTGGATAACCTTTCGTGTTTTTTCCTTTCCGCCTAATTTGCATAATCCGTAATCGGCCCGTGGGCATTACGGGAGAATAATGCCCTGGCGTGAAGCTGCACTTAGCCAATCAGAGCGCGCGTTATATCGGCTACAAACATTAGCCATATAATAACATTTCGTAATTTCGCGCGATTTTTCGCATTTTTGAGCCTGTAGATACTTAGACAGCGGTAGAACATGTGAAACTGCCAGGAGGCTAAGCTGAAGTAAATATGGTGGATTTTTGCGCGATGGAAAGTGGTTGTTCTTCGAGTTTCTTCGCATCCTGCAGGACATTCGTACCCTCAGAGAAGGCTATAACGATTCGTGATGAAGCACTTTTTTGGTGTTGCTGGGCGGCCTTCTGTTTTATCATGAAAGTTTTTATTTTACTTGCTTAAAACGACCGTAAGTTGAGGAAAATTTTGAGGGGTCGGCACCGATGGAAGCTTGAAACACACGGGCAGCAAAGAGCTTTGAAGTCAAGGTAAGTGGAGGTATTGTGATGAAACTAGTAAGCAAGTACAACCATAAATCCTTGTTATTTTGGGCTAAACTTCAGAATACCCCGCAACTAATTTGCATATGACTAAATTCTTCTTATTTCAGTTGTCCTCGTTCTAAAGCGTTGAGAGGATATGCAAATTAGTTGCGGGGTATTCTGAAGTTGCTCCTCCCATACATTTCTTTATAGCATCGGGACGCCATTTTTTAAGTTCCATTTGATTGACGTGCGGTTTTCTTGACGCAATAAGACTCGGATTTCTGGTAATGGTGCATTTGTAGTCGATTCACTGAACACCACAAAAGTACTGAGGCCTGTTTCGTGGAAATTTAAATTACATTCGCATCTAACTGGTGGTTTACTGTTCGTTTTAACAGTAAACCACCAGTTAAATGCAAATGTACTTTAAATTTCTTAAAAGAAATTATCGCGCAGTTTCGGGGAATCATAAATTAAGCTCGCGGTTTTCGGTTTCTGCGTGTTAAGGTTGCAACTTCTCAAGCAATTGCTTTGTTTGGGAAAAGCGCGTTGGAAATTATTATGAATAACATAACTGCGAATAAAAACTTTTTCAATAACCTTAAGTCTGTTCGCAGCACCAGGAAAGTTTCAAAGCAAAGATATGGTAGTCAAAACAATCCGAGGTATTATTTATCATTTATTATCTTCCTGATGTTCCCTAACACTGCTACATCATTCAAAGACGACGTCGACTGGTAACTCTGGGAATTTGGTTTTTAACAATAGTTCGCCTGATTTGTAGTTACTCTGAGGAATGTTTAATTTTTTCTTACATTTAAACTTGTCCCTAAAGAAAGAAATTTAAAAATAAATGTGTCAAAAACCGATCTCCGGATTTTTATATAACTGTTTAAAATTCAGTGTTGCATGTATCCATGACTTTATTGCAAACTGAATCAAAAGACTTACCTTGGGTTTGGCGGAAAGCTTATCGAAATGGGTATTACAACTCCCTTCAGTAGTATCAAGAGGTGGGTATATGTTTATATCGCGAGCCCGAAGAGATAAAACTTTATATACCGTTGCAAAAAATAGGGTGACTTGCATTTTTTAGTAGAAACAAAAATTATTCTTCGTTAAAACTTTTTAACTTTTATTATGTTTCCGGAGCAGGAAACAAATGTTTTTGAGTGTATTCTCCGTTACTGAGTGGTGTACCCTTTTCACAACAACTAAACTAGGCTATTATCACCAAATTAGGTATAGGTTTTAATTTCCATATTTGTCGATTACGCTTTGCAGTCATTTTGAGAAGACAGATTTCAAAATTCCTTGCTAACAGGCTTTTAACTTGTTTAAAAGCTGTAGGGCGTGCACGGTATCGGCAACTTATTGTTAAACCTGTATAGTTAAAGCACTTTTAAACATGTTTAGCATGTTGCTGTAAACGGGGTCGTAGTTAACGTGACGCCACTAACAACCAGGGAAACAAAATGTCACATCTGATCGGCTTGTGCAATCTGTTTATTCCTTGAAAAATCTTTGTTTCATCCGGGCTTACATAACAAAGTTTTTCTGCCAAGTAAACATATATGAAAGAGCAATTTAATAATATTTTGACTGTTTAAGGTTGCAACATAGCTAGCATGTGCACTTGGCCTGTCCGGGGGGGGGGGGGGGGGGGCTTCGAAATCAATAGCATCCACAGTGGGGGAGATTAGAAAATAAAAAAACACACCGCCAAGCACTAAATGAACTAGGGAAAAAATGTCGCTAACATTTCAGCCGATATTTTACCATTCAGATTGTCTTTGATCGATTACTTCTGGCATGACTCAATTCCGTTCCCTCGATTCTTTCCGTTTCCTGTCACATTGTACTGAATCAGTTGGCAAGCTCCTCTTCCTTTTTCATTTCTTATGTCGCACGTCTGGCTTTTAATTCGACCAATATTTCACCCGTCTGGCTTGTCTTAGATCGTAAACTGATTTATGGTCTTACGCAGTCCGGTCATTCTCCTTTGTTTCTTCCACTTTTTGTCACATCGCCGGCCAATCAGTTGCCAACTGAAGCTCCTACTCTAGTCTCTTTTTTTCATTGGCGGGGAACTGGAACTAGCGAGACTCGTTTTGAGGCGCGCCTTGCATAAAAACCATTTACGTTTAAAGATAGCAGTCAACAGGAGTTTGCGTTGTTCAGGCTGCTTAGTGGGGGATTTTCAGGTTAGTTTGCATCAAAAGTTAGTTTAATTCTTACTGGGAGCTGCCCATTCTCTGACTATTGTCCCTAAATGCATCCATTGTCCTTGTTTGTTTTGTTCAGACGGCCTCCTTCTTAAATGACAAAATTTTTCCCGTTTTGTCAATAACTCGGCAAAGCATCGACTTGAAGTTTCTCTGCTCAGAATTCTATTTGCTTTAGCTAAGTTGATTGATAGCGATCACGATGCGTAAGTCACTCAGTTGTACCTGTGATGTATATTCCAGTTACTTGGTAACATGTCAAGTTTTTAAGAATCTTAATCTCCCCTCTTCGGTTATGATGGCTTTCTAAGTTAAGATCAGACGGATCACAATTTTTTAATCCAATACTACCGACATGGCCTGAATTAAAATTGATTCAGACTTAATTGAGCTAGGAGGCTCTTAACATTTCGGACATGGTTTTTAAAGATTTATTACAGACTAGGATTTTTCTCCATTGAAAACGTTATTCAGACCAACGCGCTAAATTTCAACAGTCAGGCCGACAGACAATTGAATATATCTAATAATAAATTAACATTAAAGACTTTGTTTTTCTATTTACAATGTCATTATTTTTTCTCGAAAATATTAGTTTCTTGATAAATTCGAAATAACTGATAAAGTCATTCCTGTATATATGCATGCAGTACGTAAAAATTTCCATTATCTCAGAGTTATAGTAGATGTGAGAACAAGATCTAGATTGCGTTTTTTTCTCTAATCTCTTTTTTTTGTTGACCATTTCACGTTGCTGGAATGAACCACCACATTTTTGAACGAGTGGAGGGGCGCGCGCGCACAGTTTGAGTCCGTCTCTGTCATTTAATAGTTAAAAACTTTCACAAATGAGAAAACTGGAACTATGATGTACCAAGAAATAGCTTTCTTATTTTCATTACAGTATTACCATGGCTGAAAACAGCCACGTGAACACAGGACTTCTGGTGGTATTTCTCCTTGTTTTAAAAATTACATGTAAGGAACGTTTGTCAACTTGCAAAATATTAAGTTGAATATGTATGAGTACTAAGTTTGACGAAGTTCCTCTACGCTCTATCAACAACGACTACAATTGTAAATAAGTGGTTCAGAACGGAAAAGTGCGAAGTCAGCAAGATTCACTTAATTCTAATGATAATCAGGCGGACGCATAAAGTTTGTGTTCATGACAAACAGTGAATTGGATATAAGCGTTCTCCAAAAGTACATTTGTGCTATCCAAATGATCGTTGTTGTCGATCTGCTGAGAACACCAAACATTTCTCTAGAAGAGAATGCTAATTTAAACAGCGATAAATTTGGTTAACTAGAGATATTTCCTTACCGTAGACGAGAAAGTCCATTTTAAACTTGTCCAAAGCGTTCCAAAGCGCGGTTTTGGTTGATAAGCTTATCAAGTATTCATGCAGGAAGAGCTTTGATTCGGACCTTCTTGCAATCTAAAGGACGATATCATTGCTTCTAAGTCAGTTATCACCCTCTTAATAACCATCTGTCGAGTCTTCGTGTTGCTTATTCCTTACCATTTTGATCTCCTTAAAGGGGCATTGCCACGAGGATTTTGCCGTTTTAGATCAATTCTGTGCTAAAATCATTAATTTGAGGCTTCAATCACAAACAAAAAGCTTCTGTAAAACTACGACGTAGATATCAAATGAATTTTATCAGAGAGGGCTAACCATAATAAATTTCTCGTTGAGGATTTTTGCAATTCGTGGCATCAAAACTTGAAAAAATTGGCCAATTTTTTCAAATTTCAATCCATTTCCATCCGTGCCATCCGCAGCGACAGACGACAGGAAACAGTTTCAGTACCTTGAAATAGTCTTTGATAACAAAACTAGGTCATTAGTTTTGGAATTCAATTGATGTGAAGGCACCTTCTAGCTTTTTATAAAGTTGGCAAATAGCGTGACAGTGCCCCTTTAAAGGACACAATCTTTATGTTCGATGTTACGATAAAAAAAACCTATCCCCTACCCCTTAGAATATGCAAAGAGCCAAAACACAATAAGTACCAAAGAAATCTCTGTGGAGTGGGAGAGAGGTGATTCTTAAAATTTTGAAATGGCCACTTGCCTCATCTACCCTGCAGGGGAGTTCATACACGCCCCCAGCTACCCTGTACGAAGTTAACAATGGAAAAGTTACCAATGAGAAGTTTGATATATTTCTGTTACGGTCTTTTAGTATGTCGTCAAATTATGTTCAGTTGACGAGAGTGACTCAGTGTTCTTTCAGTTTAAAATTAAAGACCAATTCTTAGATGATTATCTTAATTATTTAGTGTGAAATACCTGTAAACTAGCTGGTGAGTCTAGCTTGCTGATCTCACAAAAGCTCAGCGTATTTTCACAATAAAACTGCTATCTATTTATCTATCTATTTATACTACATTTGTAAAAAGTTAGCTTCTCATTTTCAAGTTTATTGCTCAGATCTAATTCTTATTTTAAAACTGAAAAGCTGAATAGGTCTTCTTCCTCTTCGGAGTTGGATAGTGATAAGTCTTGACCACCACCTGTTTTTTCTTTTTTATCGGTTTGAATTTGAGATTTTATTCCTTAAGGACCCTTAAGGCGAATTTAGCAAGGGATCTGATAAAAGCAGTTTTATGGGACTGGGTACTCTTTGCTGGCTCACCGTCTTGTCACATGATGTACAGGGCAAAATTGCAATTTCTTTCTAACATTGGTTTCTGTGCAGTACTATATATATATTACTATATATTATTTTTCAGAAGCTTTAAATTTCCCTTTTTCAGTCTCGCGACAATAGATAAATTGCCGCTCGGGAAATTTACAGGTAAAGAGCAAACGCACTCCCATCGGTGTCGCTCGGTTTATTGTTAAATAATAATGACATTTCCTTTTGTTTCTTAGTTTTTTCTTTCTTTTCCAGAAAAAAAATTAATCCTGTTTCAGTCATCTCAGTTAATCTCCATCAGACTTCAAGTCTAATTTTGATTTTCATCAATATATTATTTTTTTTCTTTGGAGAGAAAACAAATAGAATAGTCGAGAATTCAAACAATACTTTTCGTAATTAGTTGTCTCTTTCATTTCCTGTTGACATAATGAATGCAAAAGCGTGGGCTTGTCACGTACTCATGACGAGCCCTGAGACCGTCTGCGTGGGAGGTTATTCACCGGGCAGGGTCGTTCTGTTTCATTCGGTAGTTGAGCCCGGAGACGCATCCAGTCCACTGCAGGCATCCATTACTTACCACGATGGTCGGTTGCTAGGGGTTTTCCTCCCGCAACTTTCTTAAATTTAATATTTAACTCACAGAAGGGAACTTTATATTTTAAATGAAGCAAGACATTAGAACTTCTTAATTGAAGGAAATTTTTCTTTATATTTGTACCATTGTAAAGGTATTTTTGAGTTTTCTGGGAAGTATGATGACGTAAATGACACCTATTTTTAGTAACAACACTAAAAATTTTAAAAGCAGTCTTCAAAACAGTACAGGAATTTTTGTCACAGAGAAACAATATTAATAGTGAAAACCCCATCTCAATCGGATAAAATGGCGTAGAGTTACAGGTGATTAAAGAAATTCAAATTTCCCGCCACATGACCATATATGGTCAAAATTTAGGGGGTTTTAAACGCGAAAACAATGAATCTATTCGCAACGGAGAAAAGACAAAACTGCATAAAATCAAAATATTATTGTAGTTTTTTTGATTTGACAT
>JAHPZR010014115.1:0-12891 GCA_019787425.1 Platygyra sinensis
TGTAGCTTTATTTTCCAGTATTCTTAATCAAGAAATTCTCAAATTTATGCATTTCATAAGCATTCTGGCTTGATTTTAAATTAATATCCGTTCTTTCGTGACTTTTTAAGAAAATAGTTAAGTCTAAGTTGGTAGATCCAGATGGTGGTTTAAATGACGTCATCTCACGTCATATGGCGGCATTACCAAAAAATGGTGTCAACTAGTCGAGCAAGCTTAGGGCTATCTAATCAATGTAAATTTATTTTGCTTTCGAAAACCCAAGGGGGGCTCCAGAAAGCCCCCTTCTACCGAGGTTGGATTATGAGTTAGCTTGTACGTTCGAGGGTTGAATCAACAAGAAAACAACCCAATTTCATAGTTGACCGCAACCTAAACATTGCACATTGTACCCTCCCTAAAACACATCTGAACATTTTTAAAGTTTATCTTTGCATTTTTTTCTCTCTCTATTTATGTCAACTTTCACTCAAAACCAACAATTATGTGATTTGGGCTGTCTCTATGTTAGGTGTGTTGTAAAACGTTCTAGCTTACTGACTTGCTGTACCCTTTCCTCAGGATTTCTTGCAGCTGCATCACATGAGGAAGATGTTCTACATATTTTTACCAGATATAAACGTGGTTTATCATTTCTGATTTAGCACTGGCAGATTCTAATTGTTAGAAAAAATGGTAGTAAGTTATCTCATTAAACGGAACACATCTGCATCAGATGACTGATTGACTCATCCTCATTCAAAGTCTCGTGTTAGTGCCAAGTCAGAATTGCTGTATTGACATGACGCGGGAAACTCCGTTAATCAGTTGAACTGGTAACTATACCAAAACACAGAAACAATGTTAAACACCAGCTGAGTCAAGAGTGTAGCGATATAAACAGTTGCCTAAACCGCTTATTCTACGTTTGGCCTGTTGGTCTAGTGGTATGATTCTCGCTTCGGGTGCGAGAGGTCCCGGGTTCGACTCCGGACAGGCCCCTTGTCTACTATTTTATCATATTTTACAAGCCGTACCACAATCGATTTTTTGGTTATCTTTAGTACTGGCTTTTTTGATGCAAAGAACAGAACGATCGAGCGAAAGAAGAGAAGCAAAGAATGGAAGCGAAAAAGATAATTTCTTCTTTCGCGAAACCTTTGTTATGCGTCGAACTGTGAAATTCTCCCTTTAATTTGTTTACTATATATAAAGTCTTCCTTAAACTTGTTCTAATGAATATCAGCTGACCTGGATATGTGACATATTTTAATGAGCAAGGAAACATTTAATGCGCAGACAGAAACGAGAGAAACACAAATTAGGGTTGCTTTGGTTTGCGTTCAGTCCTTGTCAACGTAGAAAGGAGAATTGAAGCAAAAAGCTTCCCTTTATTACAGCTCGTGTCACTCTCCCCCGGCTTCACATCCTGTTTCCAGAGTCACTTATGTCCAGAAATGCAGGCTAATGAAATTCAATGCTCTTTGTGAATAAGCATCACAAAATGTCATTTTCATGTTACTTCATATTTGACAGAATAGACCTTTCTCGCTTGTACATTTTGTTTTCCCAATACAGATCATGTGATGATACTCGGAGATTTGATCCTTTGTCTTGTTCATTAAAAAGGGTACATGCAAACATATTCATGCTTGCATGCAATCTTTTTAATGAACAAGACAAAGGATCAAGTCTCCTGAGTATCATCACATGATCTGTATTGGGAAAACAAAATGTACAAGCGAAAAAGGTCCATTGTGTGTGTTTTGGTGACTTTACAGTAAAGGGGACACTTTGTGATGTTTATCATTAAGAGCATGGCATCTCATTAACCTGCATTTCTTGACATATCTGTCCAGAGTAGAAATTAATTATAGAATCTGAAACGGATTAATAAATACTCATTACGTCTTGGTTTTCACCCAGGCGTCCCATATGGTCTAGAGGTCAGGCGGCCCGGGTTCGACTCCCGGTATGGGAACACCTTTTTGAGTGTAAAAACCTTGCAGGTGCTTTTCTTAGCTTTCATCGAGCACTGAGGGTAGTTAAGTTGAATCTATCAAAGTAAGATCTTTTCTTTTTTCAACAACTCTTTTACGAGAACTTCTCAACAAATTACGATTCCGCTTCAGAAGAAAGTACAGTAGCAGGTTAGTAAAATAATTTTACATCATAATTTCACACACCTTCAAATATTCAACAAGGCAGTACTTGGATCCGGTTCAACTAAAACTTTAGAAGCATTTTAGAGTTCTTTTAACTAACACTGTCTTCGCTCAGTCTCATCAGAATAAAACATCCGATCATGTAACTTGGGAGTCGATAGCGGGCCGCCTAGGTGAAAACCAGGATTACTAACTACTAGAACCATATGGGACAACTTGAAAAGAAAAGAAGAGCAGCAAATAGAGTACCTTAATTGGCATTAAAGCACTCCGTACTGGAGGGTCAATTACCAAAAAATAACAATGAAATATTGATTTCACAAATATCCTTCTTGGTTATTTTCCTCATACATGTATCCACTGATCTCAGTTACCTTTCCTCTCTTTGCTATCTATGTTCACTGACTTTTTCGCTGTCTTTTCTTCTCCTCTTTGTGGAATCCCATATGGTCTAGCGGATAGGATTCCTGGTTTTCATCCAGGCGGCCCGGGTTCGACTCCCGTTATGGGAATACACTTTCGATTAAGTGTAAAAACTTTGCAGGTGCTCTTCTAAGTTGTTATCAAGCACTGAGGCTGAATATATCAAAACGAGGTCCTTCTTTTCAATAAATCTTACCACGAGAACTTCTTTTAATTACTGCGTTGCTTTTCTGCTTCAGAAGAAAGTACAGTACTAAGGTTAGTAAAATAATTTTGGATTTCCATTTCACCCACCTTTAACTATTACCTAGTCAGCACTTAGAGAACAGAATTCAGAAAAAATTTCGAAATATTTCAGATTTCTTTCCGAGTACCACTGTCTTTGCTTCGTCTCATAATAAAACATGTCATCAGATCACTTGATGCAAAATCAGCAATGCTGATTCCCACACCGGGCGCCGAAAACGGGCCGCCTGAGTGAAAACCAGGAATCCTAACCGCTAGGCCATATGGTAAAAGCCGAAAGAAATATCAACAATCAGAGTTCTTTAATTTACACCAAAGCACTTCCGTGCTGGAGGGTCTATATTTTCCTAAAAATTCTATAATGAAATGTGCATAAATATTTTGATTTGTTTATTTTCCTCATACATGTATCCACTGATCTCAGTTACTTTTCCTCTCTTTGCTGTTTTTGTTCAGTGACTTGTTTTTTCTCATCTATCGTTGTGGAATTCCACATGGTCTAGCGGTTGGGATGTCTGGTTTTCACCCAGGTGGCCCGGGTTCGACTCCCGGTATGGAACACTTTTTTGAGTGTTACAAGCTTTACAGGTGCTTTTCTTAGTTTTTTTTTTTTTTATTAACCACTGATGTTTGTTAAGTTGAATCTATTAAGGGATTATTCGTATCTTCTTTTTCGATAACTATACTACTAGAAGTTTTTTAATGTGTTACGGTTCCGTTTCAGAAGAAAGTTCAGTAGTAATCGACTGAAAATGTTCTCACTGGCCATTTGTGGTAAGGTTAGTAAGAACAACTTTGGATCTCCATTTCACCCACCTTGAAATATTTACCTAGTCAATACTTAGAGCACAGAATTCAACTAAAAATTTCGAAACATTTCAGATTTCCTTCTAGAGCATACAATTAGGCTAAGCAAATAAGTATTTCATTTTTCTTATCATGATAAGCACCGCTGTTAACTAACGCTGTTTTTCTAACGTTGTGATTGGCTGGTCATTTATAGGGTGTGTCTGGGGTGGAAGAACTTGAACAATGGTACGCGAACAAGCGCTATTTTTTTCGGGCTCTATCCCTCGTGTTTGACTTGCTTTTGCCTCGCTTCTCCTAATATACTCAAAAATTAAATTAAGCCTAGACTACATTGGATAAAAAAGGCAAAGAAATATTTCAATAGTACAACATGTGAAATTCACTACAAGTTACCAGCTTTTTAATTGAATATTTTACCAGAAAAAAATCTGTCACACTTAAAAAACAACTTCAATCTTATAGACAAAGATCATTGCGGACACAGGCGAAACTTTCTTTGCGGACCCCCGAGGATACAACACACATTGTTGTTATGGATTCTTAAATCCATGCGAAGAGAGTTTCTATCATTTCTTCTTGTGGGTATATATAATTTTTATTTGAAGTGTGTTGCATTTTAAAGTGAGAGTGAACTCGGGAATGCAAAAATCCAAATTAACAGCACAACTGATGCTTCTAATATTTCCTGAAGAGACACTTGCATCCCACTTCAAGCCAAACAATGAAGGTTTAAGTTTTTTGTCATGTAGTCCCCTTTAATACATTTTTATAATTATCAAACACCGCATGTCACTTTCTTTGATCTTCTTTGAATGTTTCTTTTTAAATAAAAAAAAATTTAAGATGTCATAGTGTCTAGTTTGTATGCATCTGTTTTAAGCAGGCTCTTAGAAAACACATCAGGAACACCTGAATTTTAGATACAAAGACATATGTATACACTTTTGCTACAAAATAGTTTCAAAGCACTGACCAAACACCCAAACAAGTGGAGAACATGAGTTCCATGAGGCAATTTATTGAACAGCCTTAGTTCAAGTTATATTACATACAAGCAGTTACATGTAGTTATCAAATGAATTAAATATATTACCACTATAGTACCTACAATATACAACAATGTAAGAGTGACGATGCCTTTGGTGAACAATTGACTAATCAGTTGTTATCATAAAGGTTTTTTTCTGAACTATTGATGACTCTGGTAATGTGCATAACATTAGGAAAAGTTCCGATTGCCTTGATAAAAATTCCAAGTGATTTTAAAAGCATTACTTTCTAGAAGTAAAACACCTGAGTGCAATATTGTAAAGGGAAGACTGAGGTAGAACAGCAGGAGAAAGGTGACAAAGTGAGAACTGGTATTCAATGGGTAGGCAACATGAAGGTAACTGTTGCTTGCAGTTGACTGTTTAGGTACTTCCAATGAGAGTATTTTCATTTCCTTCTTTCCTTCCCCATTTCAGCTGAAATTGCAAAAAGTGTACAATTTTGACTCTTACAAACACAGACAGGACTATCAAGCTAACCTTTGACTTAAAAATCTGTAACGAGAGTGACATAAAATGAAAAGAAACAAAGGAGTGGACAGATTGGATCCATGGAGAACAATATCCACAAAAACAAAAAATTTGCACCAAGATTTTTGACAATAAATTATTTTTTAACATGTATTTTAATGCAAATGTGGGAGTGGCGGTGACCTCACGGTTAAGGCGCTCGACTCCGGAGCGACGCTCCGGTTCGAGTCCTGGCCAGGGACATTGTGTTGTGTTCTTGGGCAAGACACTTTACTCCCACGGCGCCTCTCTCCACCCAGGTGTAAAATGGGTACCGGCGAATTTAATGCTGGTGGGTAACCCTGCGATGGACTAGCATCCCATCCAGGGGGAGTAGAAATACTCCCAGTCGTCTTCATGTTACTGAAACCGGGATAAGCTCCGGCCTGATGGGCCACTTGACCCATGCAGACTTTACCTTTTTTACCTATTTTATTGCAAATGCTACTGTTTGCATTGTTTTGTTGTTGCGTGTATTCTTAGATTTACTCAATCCCCACTGTTAATTACTTTTTCATTATAGTGTCCCCAGTTTATTAGTCTGTAATTAATATAAAAGGTGAAAGTCAATCGATACTTTATTAACTAGTTTTTTTTATATTGTTACAGGATAACTATTGATATGATCATTACTAAGAAAAGCTCCACAGGTTCTTTTATACAGGTAAACTCTTATCGAGTGCAACCTTCTCCAAAGTAATGTTACACGCACCATGCAACGCTCGACGGTCTTAATTTCGTCATTTTCAATCGAATTTAGGTTTTAATTTACTTCCATCATTCTAGTAACTGTGCCTAAGCCACAATTTCATATTTATACAATCATTCTACCGTAGATTTTAACAAAATAACCAATAGATCGTTTCAATATGCGAGTCCCAAAACAATCATCAAACATATAGAATATGGCTCCGGTGAGCTCATTTTTTGGGACCAGATTTTCTCAAAAACAACTGAAAATAATACCAATGAGGCAGTAACAAGCACTTACCTTGAAATTTAACTGTGGCTTTGCACGGTCGTTCATCGCCTTGAAACAGCAGACAGTGAGAAAAAATATACTTCAAAACCTGTACTACTCAGGAGCGAAAAAAGACAACAACCAAAACAACAACAGAAATTCGTTGCTGTAGCTGAGCTGCTTTGATTTTTCATTCTTCAGCGCTATACATTAGGATCAATGCCTTGAATAACGCTATCAAGCGACATCTTACTCACTGTTTCTAGTAAATTGGGTAGCCACAGGATAGTAAAGAGGCTGGATTGGAAACGTATATCACGTGGATTGATTTCTCATCGAAGATTGGTTGTTTCTTGCTTCAAGATGGCGTCTTATGTTTCCATCATAGTGGAAATTTGTGACGAAAAGATGACGAGTATGTGGCGCAAGACAGCCAAAACTTATGGTTTGTTGTCCTTCATTTTGCTCTTTCTCTCCGGTAGTAGTTCAGGTTTTGAAGTATATTTTTTCTCACTGTCTGCTGTTTCAAGGCGATGACGACCGTGCAAAGCCACAGTTAAACTTTCAAGGTAAGTGCTTGTTACTGCTCATTGGTATTATTTTCAGTTGTTTTTGAGAAAATCTTGTCCCAAAAAATGAGCTCACCGGAGCCATATTCTATATGTTTGATGATTGTTTTGGGACTCGCATATTGAAACGATCTATTGGTTATTTTTGTTAAAATCTACGGTAGAATGATTGTATAAATATGAAATTGTGGCTTAGGCACAGTTACTAGAATGATGGAAGTAAATTTAAACCTAAATTTCGATTGAAAATGACGAAATTAAGACCGTCGAGCGTGCATGGTGCGTGTAACATTACTTTTGGAGAAGGTTGCACTCGATAAGAGTTTACCTGTATAAAAGAACCTGTGGAGCTTTTCTTAGTAATGATCATATCAATAGTTATCTGTAACAATATAAAAAAAAACTAGTTAATAAAGTATCGATTGACTTTCACCTTTTATATTAATTACAGACTAATAAACTGGGGACACTATAATGAAAAAGTAATTAACAGTGGGATTGAGTAAATCTAAGAATACACGCAACAACAAAACAATGCAAACAGTAGCATTTGCAATAAAATAGTAAAAAAGGTAAAGTCTGCATTTGGGTCAAGTGGCCCATCAGGCCGGAGCTTATCCCGGTTTCAGTAACATGAAGCGACTGGGAGTATTTCTACTCCCCCCTGGATGGGATGCTAGTCCATCGCAGGGTTACCCACCAGCATTAAATTCGCCGGTACCCATTTTTACACCTGGGTGGAGAGAGGCGCCGTGGGAGTAAAGTGTCTTGCCCAAGAACACAACACAATGTCCCTGGCCAGGACTCGAACCGGAGTCGAGCGCGTTAACCGTGAGGTCACCGCTCCTCCAAGATTTGCATTAAAATACATCGGTTAAAAAATAATTTATTGTCCAAAATCTTGGTGCAAATTTTTTGTTTTGTGGATATTGTTCTCCATGGCTCCATTGTGTCCACTCCTTTGTTTCTTTTCATTTTATGTCATTCTTGTTAGAGATTTTTAAGTCAAAGGTTAGCTTGATAGTCCTGTCTGTGTTTGTAAGAGTCAAAATTGTACACTTTTTGCAATTTTAGCTGAAATGGGGAAAGAAAGAAAGAAATGAAGATACTCTCATTGAAGTACCTAAACAGTCAACTACAAGCAACAGTTACCTTCATGTTGCCTACCCATTGAATACCAGTTCTCACTTTGTCACCTTTCTCCTGCTGTTCTACCTCAGTCTTCCCTTTACAATATTACACTCGAGTGTTTTAGTTCTAGAAAGTAATGCTTTTAAAATCACTTGGAATTTTTATCAAGCAATCTGAACTTTTCCTAATGTTATGCACATTACCAGAGTCATCAATAGTTCAGAAAAAAACCTTCATGATAATAACTGATTAGTCAATTGTTCACCAAAGGCATCGTCACTCTTACATTGTTGTATATTGTAGGTACTATAGTGGTAATATATTTAATTCATTTGATAACTACATGTAACTGCTTGTATGTAATATAACTTGAACTAAGGCTGTTCAATAAAATGTGCCTTCATGGAAACCTCATGTGTTTCTCCACTTGTTTGGGTGTTTGGTCTGTGCTTTGAAGCTATTTTGTAGCAAAAGTGTATACATATGTCTTTGTATCTAAAATCAGGTGTTCCTGATGTGTTTTCTAAGAGCCTGCTTAAAAACAGATGCATACAAACTAGACACAATGACATCTTAATTTTTTTTTATTTTAAAAAAAAACATTCAAAGAAAGATCAAAGAAAGTGACATGCGGTGTTTGATAATTATAAAAATGTATTAAAGGGGACTACATGACAAAAAATCTTAAACCTTCATTGTTTTGGCTTGAAGTGGGATGCAAGTGTCTCTTCAGGAAATATTAGAAGCATCAGTTGTGCTGTTAATTTGGTTTTTTGCATTCCCGAGTTCACTCTCACTGTAAAATGCAACACACTTAAAATAAAAATTATATATACCCACAAGAAGAAATGATAGAAACTCTCTTCGCATTGATTTAAGAATCCATAACAACAATGTGTGTTGTTTCCTCAGGGGTCCGCAAAGAAAGTTTTCGCCTGTGTCCGCAATGATCTTTGTCTATAAGATTGAAGTTGTTTTTTAAGTGTGACAGATTTTTTTCTGGTAAAATATTCAATTAAAAAGCTGGTAACTTGTAGTGAATTTCACATGTTGTACAATTGAAATATTTCTTTGCCTTTTTTATCCAATGTAGTCTAGCCCGTCTAGCGTAATTTAATTTTTGAGTATATTAGGAGAAGCGAGGCAAAAGCAAGTCAAACACGAGGGATAGAGCCCGAAAAAAATAGCGCTTGTTCGCGTACCATTGTTCAAGTTCTTCCACCCCAGACACACCCTATAAATGACCAGCCAATCACAACGTTAGAAAAACAGCGTTAGTTAACAACGGTGCTTATCATGATAAGAAAAATGAAATACTTATTTGCTTAGCCTAATTGTATGCTCTAGAAGGAAATCTGAAATGTTTCGAAATTTTTAGTTGAATTCTGTGCTCTAAGTATTGACTAGGTAAATATTTCAAGGTGGGTGAAATGGAGATCCAAAGTTGTCTTTCTAACCTTACCACAAATGGCTCAGTGAGAACATTTTCTGTCGATTACTACTGAACTTTCTTCTGAAACGGAACCGTAACACATTAAAAAACTTCTAGTAGTATAGTTATCGAAAAAGAAGATACGAATAATCCCTTAATAGATTCAACTTAACAAACATCAGTGGTTAATAAAAAAAAAAAAAACTAAGAAAAGCACCTGTAAAGCTTGTAAAACTCAAAAAATTGTTCCATACCGGGAGTCGAACCCGGGCCACCTGGGTGAAAATCAGACATCCTAACCGCTAGACCATGTGGAATTCCACAACGATAGATGAGAAAAAACAAGTCACTGAACAAAAACAGCAAAGAGAGGAAAAGTAACTGAGATCAGTGGATACATGTATGAGGAAAATATAACAAATCAAAATATTTATGCACATTTCATTATAGAATTTTTAGGAAAAAATATACCCTGCAGCACGGAATGCTTTGGTGTAAATTAAAGAACTCTGATTGTTGATATTTCTTTCGGCTTTTACCATATGGCCTAGCGGTTAGGATTCCTGGTTTTCACTCAGGGCGGCCCGTTTTCGGCGCCCGGTGTGGGAATCAGCATTGCTGATTTTGCATCAAGTGATCTGATGACATGTTTTATTATGAGACGAAGCAAAGACAGTGGTACTCGGAAAGAAATCTGAAATATTTCGAAATTTTTTCTGAATTCTGTTCTCTAAGTGCTGACTAGGTTAATAGTTAAAGGTGGGTGAAATGGAAATCCAAAATTATTTTACTAACCTTAGTACTGTACTTTCTTCTGAAGCAGAAAAGCAACGCAGTAATTAAAAGAAGTTCTCGTGGTAGATTTATTGAAAAGAAGACCTCGTTTTGATATATTCGCCTCAGTGCTTGATAACAACTTAGAAGAGCACCTGCAAAGTTTTTACACTTAATCGAAAGTGTATTCCCATAACGGGAGTCGAACCCGGGCCGCCTGGATGAAAACCAGGAATCCTATCCGCTAGACCATATGGGATTCCACAAAGAGGAGAAGAAAAGACAGCGAAAAAGTCAGTGAACATAGATAGCAAAGAGAGGAAAGGTAACTGAGATCAGTGGATACATGTATGAGGAAAATAACCAAGAAGGATATTTGTGAAATCAATATTTCATTGTTATTTTTTGGTAATTGACCCTCCAGTACGGAGTGCTTTAATGCCAATTAAGGTACTCTATTTGCTGCTCTTCTTTTCTTTTCAAGTTGTCCCATATGGTCTAGTAGTTAGTAATCCTGGTTTTCACCTAGGCGGCCCGCTATCGACTCCCAAGTTACATGATCGGATGTTTTATTCTGATGAGACTGAGCGAAGACAGTGTTAGTTAAAAGAACTCTAAAATGCTTCTAAAGTTTTAGTTGAACCGGATCCAAGTACTGCCTTGTTGAATATTTGAAGGTGTGTGAAATTATGATGTAAAATTATTTTACTAACCTGCTACTGTACTTTCTTCTGAAGCGGAATCGTAATTTGTTGAGAAGTTCTCGTAAAAGAGTTGTTGAAAAAAGAAAAGATCTTACTTTGATAGATTCAACTTAACTACCCTCAGTGCTCGATGAAAGCTAAGAAAAGCACCTGCAAGGTTTTTACACTCAAAAAGGTGTTCCCATACCGGGAGTCGAACCCGGGCCGCCTGACCTCTAGACCATATGGGACGCCTGGGTGAAAACCAAGACGTAATGAGTATTTATTAATCCGTTTCAGATTCTATAATTAATTTCTACTCTGGACAGATATGTCAAGAAATGCAGGTTAATGAGATGCATGCTCTTAATGATAAACATCACAAAGTGTCCCCTTTACTGTAAAGTCACCAAAACACACACAATGGACCTTTTTCGCTTGTACATTTTGTTTTCCCAATACAGATCATGTGATGATACTCAGGAGACTTGATCCTTTGTCTTGTTCATTAAAAAGATTGCATGCAAGCATGAATATGTTTGCATGTACCCTTTTTAATGAACAAGACAAAGGATCAAATCTCCCGAGTATCATCACATGATCTGTATTGGGAAAACAAAATGTACAAGCGAGAAAGGTCTATTCTGTCAAATATGAAGTAACATGAAAATGACATTTTGTGATGCTTATTCACAAAGAGCATTGAATTTCATTAGCCTGCATTTCTGGACATAAGTGACTCTGGAAACAGGATGTGAAGCCGGGGGAGAGTGACACGAGCTGTAATAAAGGGAAGCTTTTTGCTTCAATTCTCCTTTCTACGTTGACAAGGACTGAACGCAAACCAAAGCAACCCTAATTTGTGTTTCTCTCGTTTCTGTCTGCGCATTAAATGTTTCCTTGCTCATTAAAATATGTCACATATCCAGGTCAGCTGATATTCATTAGAACAAGTTTAAGGAAGACTTTATATATAGTAAACAAATTAAAGGGAGAATTTCACAGTTCGACGCATAACAAAGGTTTCGCGAAAGAAGAAATTATCTTTTTCGCTTCCATTCTTTGCTTCTCTTCTTTCGCTCGATCGTTCTGTTCTTTGCATCAAAAAAGCCAGTACTAAAGATAACCAAAAAATCGATTGTGGTACGGCTTGTAAAATATGATAAAATAGTAGACAAGGGGCCTGTCCGGAGTCGAACCCGGGACCTCTCGCACCCGAAGCGAGAATCATACCACTAGACCAACAGGCCAAACGTAGAATAAGCGGTTTAGGCAACTGTTTATATCGCTACACTCTTGACTCAGCTGGTGTTTAACATTGTTTCTGTGTTTTGGTATAGTTACCAGTTCAACTGATTAACGGAGTTTCCCGCGTCATGTCAATACAGCAATTCTGACTTGGCACTAACACGAGACTTTGAATGAGGATGAGTCAATCAGTCATCTGATGCAGATGTGTTCCGTTTAATGAGATAACTTACTACCATTTTTTCTAACAATTAGAATCTGCCAGTGCTAAATCAGAAATGATAAACCACGTTTATATCTGGTAAAAATATGTAGAACATCTTCCTCATGTGATGCAGCTGCAAGAAATCCTGAGGAAAGGGTACAGCAAGTCAGTAAGCTAGAACGTTTTACAACACACCTAACATAGAGACAGCCCAAATCACATAATTGTTGGTTTTGAGTGAAAGTTGACATAAATAGAGAGAGAAAAAAATGCAAAGATAAACTTTAAAAATGTTCAGATGTGTTTTAGGGAGGGTACAATGTGCAATGTTTAGGTTGCGGTCAACTATGAAATTGGGTTGTTTTCTTGTTGATTCAACCCTCGAACGTACAAGCTAACTCATAATCCAACCTCGGTAGAAGGGGGCTTTCTGGAGCCCCCCTTGGGTTTTCGAAAGCAAAATAAATTTACATTGATTAGATAGCCCTAAGCTTGCTCGACTAGTTGACACCATTTTTTGGTAATGCCGCCATATGACGTGAGATGACGTCATTTAAACCACCATCTGGATCTACCAACTTAGACTTAACTATTTTCTTAAAAAGTCACGAAAGAACGGATATTAATTTAAAATCAAGCCAGAATGCTTATGAAATGCATAAATTTGAGAATTTCTTGATTAAGAATACTGGAAAATAAAGCTACA
>JAHPZR010014116.1:12500-15243 GCA_019787425.1 Platygyra sinensis
CCTGCATTCATCCTGTTATCGTAAAGTCTAGTTTTATTGCTGTAAAAAGGTCTTCTAAAATGCGAAAACCGCACTGCGCAGAAGTTGTGTGAAACAGCGTTATTATCGTGATCGTGATGTTTAATAGCCGTTTGAGTTTAAACTTGCTGCGTGCATAAAGAGATAATAGTAGCCCTTTGAATTTAAATTTGACGCCCTGTTTTTTTTGTGCATGACTGCACGCTATTGTCAGCGGGGGCGCAGTTAAAAGCTCTGTTAAATTTTAAGGTATTCGGAATAACTTTTCGAAATCATCATTTTGATAAAACTTGTAGTCATCGTATAAACATGAAATTTTGCACAGTCTTCCTTCAGATCTGGAACTTACAAAGCCCAAGTGTACCTAAGCCGCTAATATCTGTTTTGGAGAAAATTTTCAATCTGAACATTAAAATACCCCAGGTCAGCCTACGCCATTTTCGATGCCATCGAAATTATTGATATTGCGTGGTGAAGCAAAATCTGAATGTTTTACTATAGGTTGTGTTCCTGAAAGTATCTTTAATTATCCTAAGTAGTTTCACAGTGATTTCCTACGTTTCGACATGCTCCGAATAAAATATAATACCCAAACTCTCGCATGTAAACAAAAACAAAGGTGTGGCTGACTAGGCCCCCTTAATGAAGTCAATATTTCATACAAATAACAAGTAAAACAAGCGCACTTTAACATCAGTTTGATAAAACTTATCCAAGATCAATGGCTTTGAAAAATGTTTAGAATAAAAGCTTGATACCTCTTCTTTAAAAGCCCTAGTGTACCTAATCGATCAGTGTACTGTATAGAATGAAAACTAAGCAAGAAGCAGTCGGTGTTGCGCCGTTTTCAGCCATTTTCTTTATTGTTTTACGTCTTTTGACTCGCGCGATTTCAAATTTAGCGCTACAAGCGATGGAAAGGTCCCGGATATGTCGCGGAATTCTGCGCGATGAGGGTACAAATTTCAACGGCCTATATTTGAATAATCCAGGTCTTTGGTATTCAACTGTTTGTCTAATTAACTTGCCTAGTTACGTCACCTTTGTTACCCCCGCGCGTATTAATCTCCTGCTTCCGTGGCTACAAGTTTAAGCACTTGAACATACAGTGAGTGTATCTTTTTTGTTATGTATTAAAAGAATCGTCTCCAAACAGCATCACGTGACCCCAGTCAATCATATATATAGTTGTTGAGGACATCCGAGGATATCTGAGGAATTTGGGGGCTACTATTGGCTTGCTCATTTGACGGTTGACAGTTAATTAATATTTTGGCCATTTCACTCGGTAAACCCCATTGAGACGATTTTGGTAAAGTAAAGTGAAAAAAAGCATAGCGTTTATAATTGAAAATTCAATATTGAGCAAAGGTCAACTGCTTTATTTACTTTCCAGACTTATTTTTAGTGTCTTCCTGGTTACTTGTTCATAATCAGCACACCACTGGTACTTTTAATTTCTAACTGGTTTCCGTAGTGTAGTGGTTATCACGTCCGCTTTACACGCGGAAGGTCGCCGGTTCGAACCCGGCCGGGAAACATGTCCTTTTTTTCTTACGACACTACAACTTGCTACCCAAGTGTAGCCAGTTCTTTGAAACTATAGAGCCAGTATGTCAGGAGCAAAAACAAAACGAAAGAAAAGAAAATGAAAGTGTTGCCGTGACTGAGCTTCTTTAAGTTTTTATTCTTCAGTAACTTCATGTTATGATCGATGCCTTAACTAACACTATGGAGCTATGACGTTAACAAAGCTTATGTTACTTATTGTTAGTGGATTGGTAGCTAGAAATGTTCGAGTTTTTGACGGAGAAAACCAAACGTCTCTCCGCAATTAGTTCAGTAATGGCTGAATGCACTACATGGGAATTTTAAACTAGTTCAGGAAGGGTAGCACGACTGTGTTCATGATTCAGGTGCCGCTCTCGCAGTTTTCCTTGAGGCGTTTGCTGAAAAAGAGACAAACATCAGCTTTAAAATGTTTTAAATCCCGTAAAAAACAACAACAATAACAACAACCTGAAAACAAACAAACAACAAAATAAATTGCCGTGGTCCGTGTGAGGGTCCGTGTCAACCCCACGCTCTGCCGACTGAGCTAATGGACACCTTGCTGTAGTGTAGTTGTTAAAGTCAAATTAGCTTTTAGCTCACCGGCTGCAGAACGGACTTTAAGGGCTACCAAGTGATAAAGAATGAGGGAGTGGTAGTTGGCAAAAACACCTTTCTTTCACATCACCCGAGTCATCAAACACTCCAAAATCGTCATCTTCGCCCTCCTCAGCTGCTGGATATAGAGAACAAGAACCACAAGAACCACAGGAACCTTTGTTGTAGCGCCAGTAGAATGAAGAGGCAGGACGTCTTGACACACTACTTGCGATTATGAGCAGATAAATGAGGAAAAGAGAACTACAAAAAGGAAAGAAAAGAGTAAAAAGTTGTTCCATTGTTGCAAAAATCTTGGTCTTGGAGAATCCGGGTATCGATCCCGGTACTTCCCGCATGCGAAGCGGGCGCTCTACCATTTGAGCTAATTCCCCAGTGCATATCCTACGTTGGAAAGTCATGAGTGAAATCACTGTGATTGAGTAGATTTAGAGATCTACACGATGCGTATTACGGTATCTACAGTAGTAGATTATCATCTGCGGTGAAGGGTTAATCCCTTTAACAAGAAAAAAAACAGACAATACTTTGAAAAACGAATATGACAACTAAATAT
>JAHPZR010014119.1:0-10968 GCA_019787425.1 Platygyra sinensis
TGGAATCTTGGTCGTGTTTCTCTGTGTCGTCATCTCCTTCCTCTCCATCGGGTTTGGTGGGATCAAGGGAATAGACAAAGATGTTGACTTCATAGAGGTGTTCGAGCTCAGGTAGTTCTTTGAGTTTTATACCACAAAACTTCTTTTTGTCGGGCCGTGTTTCTCGATACTGTTCATAGTAATGTTTTGCATCGCGCTCGAAATTCTTTGGGTGACAACCGTTATGGAGAGCGAGGGCCCGAAAGAAGCATAGATTGTCGTTGTAAGGTTTTCCATCGTTGTGATTACGATCCAGGGGAAGTAAGCCATTATTTTTGCCTAGGTAGTCGGGCAAATCCGTTCCTCGCCCTATAGGATGCCCTCGGAGCTTGGTAACAAAGAAGGTCACATTGGTCACCTGTTCTACCACCCATTTAGAGTTAGGGCGTCGCTGGCGTACCCATTCTAAGACATCGAGGTTTTGTAGTGATTCACGGACTTGCGGAAGATCAGCTGCCGTTGCAATCTGAAAGGGTTCTTGAAAGACTTGTTCGTTGTTTCGGGAAGCGTAATAATACTGCAAGTCGCCGGTTTCGTTGTTTCGCAGAATAAAGCCAAAAGAGACGTTTAGTTTGAAAACAGTGGACTGGTCAGCAAAGATCTCGTCAAGGTGTTGTATAATCTCTCGAGGTTGTAGAGACGATAGACGGTAATTGTACCAATCCAATAGACGGTTTTGTCGGTTGAAACGTGTGCGGATTTGATGCCAGTGGCGTCGGTACTCGACAATTGGATTTTGCTGCGCTTCGGGCAAATGATCAGTCATGTTTCGGGGGTCTTCTTGCCAGCTAGAACTTGATATTTTCTCGATCGTATTTAGCTTTGCTTTCTTTGAATTTGACTCTAAAGGGAACATAAAATCCTAATTCAAACAAACTTTCCTATTGGATCGGACGGAAAAGAATTGTCTAAACGTGTTCAATCATGTTCTACTATAAATTACAATACCCAATGATTGTAATGTGTACAAATACTTCAATAATAAGTAAATTAATCGTTCTTAAGAAAATGCTGTAATAATTACATTGAGTCACGCAAATAAAGCTTGCTGTTATACTCAAAATTAGCATACGACTAATCCTATGTTCCACTTCACCGCTTTCATCGCGAATTTGCATGGGACAAATCTAATGCATTGTTTCATGTAAGTAAATATTCACGACTAATCTTTACTAAAATACAGCAGGAAAAAAAAAATGTTTCCTACCTGATTCCCGAACGCGTGGACGCTTTGTAGCTTTAGAAGAGGGTTTACTATGTGTCTCTTGATGCGCTCTGAATGGTGCAAGGTTATGAAATCGCTCTCCGCAGGTAGCACACTTATATTCTCGCTGAGCCGCTCGCTTCTCGTGAACTTGTTTCTCGTGGCGTTTTAGATCCGATCTGCGATGGAACGACTTGTCGCAGTTGGAGCACTGGAATTTTTTCACATTCATGTGAATCTGTTGGTGCTGCTTCAAATTATCTACTCGAGTGAAGGCCTTTCTACAAGTCGGACATTCATGCCGAGTACTTTTGGCTGGAGGTAAGTCTGCATCATCCTAAAACATCAAATGAATCGTATATTAACTACTTTGACAAGCTAGTAAAATTAAGTACTTACTAAACCACTTACTTGTGCTGATCGTTTCTTGCCGGTGCCACTCTGTGTCTGGTTCTGGGATGGCTCCTGGATACCCTAAAAATAAGTTCCATCGAATTTAGAAGTCGGACAATAATTATAAAAACCGAATTAACGGACAATAATTATGCTTTAACATTTTAATAAGGACTCATACCGTTTCAAATTCTTTCTCCCAATCGCTCCATGGGTCCGTCACTTCGGGAGGAATAACAGAATCCACCAACGGAATGTTTGAAGACTGATCCTGGAATGGAACTATACATGTTAGTAAAAAGAAAATATCCCTAAACTATATTCAAACGTTAACATCTTACCTCTTCAGGAAAAGTCGTCGCCACAATGCGATCCAAAATCTGATCGCTTGGTATCTCGTTGTGCCTAATGCAATTTTCAAACTCGTCTAAAGTGGTGAACTTGTTGAAAGCCATGACTGCTACTCAATCTCACAGTTTGTGAATGACGCACTCGGTAGTAAGCGCGCTTTTATCCGCTTACGAACAAAGCGGTCAAATACTTGTCAAACGGGTTATCTCTGCAAGCTAAAACTAGAACTTGATAAACCCGTTAAAAACCTGTCAAACCGGTTCAGAACCCGTTACTAAGCCTAAGATAGAACATGACATCATCCTCAGCACGTTAATGAGAAACCACAGCATTTTATTCATGAGATCAACACAATAACCTATAACGTCAGTGACGTTAATTTATTCCTGCGCAAATTAATGAGATTCCTGCGCAAAAATCCGGAAACCGTGGTCCCTTCCATACTACTGAAATTTGATGGCATTTACTTATTCAAAAGATTTCGTGAAAAGACTTTTAGTTTCTGGTAAGTTTGAATAAAAACATATCCCAAAAAGGTATGACAAATTAAAAGCAAGGCATTTTACTTTACAAGGACGTGTATAGTGTTAGTATTTCACCTGAATTTTCTATGTTCTTTTTTATCGTGGACAACAAGATTGTCATTTTATGGCACAAAAGTAACTTTTGTATATTCAAATGGTAAAGAAAATGTAATTTTCGAGACACAATGGCAAAGGCGAAAAAAAAAATGAAAGAAAACAAAACAGTGAACGAGGCAAATTTTCTTGTCGCTCGCCTCTTCGCTTCTCGAACGACTGAATCAGGACAGTTTGAAATTGTGTTTGTTTTCTGCGCTAAAAAGCGTAGAACAATTTTTGGGCTTACTGTGGATCATAAAAAGGTTACATACTTTATCTGGAAGATGATAAACGGAAAATTACCGAAATTTGTACCAAAGCAAATCTTTTATTTGGCCTGATTAAAGTTCAGTTCGGTTCCTTTAGCCCGCGATAAATACTGTTTTTAACCAGATGTGATAAAAATAATATCATGGGATGAGCAAAAGGACACTCAAAAACAGCTTTTAGGTAAAAGACTGAAAATCAAGCAAAACACTGCGAAAAATAAAGCAGATGTCTAGATGAACTTTGATTTCAGGTTGAGGAAAATTCTTTTCAAAGTGAGCAAAACTAGTGTCTAGGTCAACGCAGGCACAAAGCTGACTGTGTCCCTTTAAGTTCCTAAGACAATAGAAGTTTGAAATATTTTAGCCAAACAATGCTCCAACAAAGTAAAAGTCCTATTTTTAACAACATAGTTTATATATTTTCCCCTGACAGTATGAAGTTTTACTACCAAACAATTTCGGTCAGTCGTTGCCATTAAAATCACTTGAAATCAGACTTTTCTATCGTAAATTGAATAGCAGAAAGCGAGGAAATTCGTTTTGCTATAGTGTATCCCACAGAAACTCCCCTAAGTACAGCAATAATGAGAGGTAAACTCGACTGAAATTGACTCAAATTTTACGGCGAGAGAAACACAGGAATCCCCGCCATTACAGCACCACGACTGCATAGCAATCAAGCAAACTCTCACAACTTCAAAACACTCAATTGAATTTACATAAAAGTGACTTTCCTTGCCATTTTAGAGTGAACAGCGGTAAACCTGCGTTGACTTTTCGTCGATGGAAGTGTAAAACAGGCAAAAGATTGACGATTACCGCTAACTTTTAGGAGCGAAATTCATATACAGCGGGGAAAAGATCCGGCCAGTGGGCCGTATTAGGGGACTTCAGATTTGAGTACGAGTACGAGATCGAGTACGAGAACGACTTTTCAATTCTAATTTGCAGGCTCCACATTATCACAACACAGACCCATCTCATCCCATGAGCTTCCCTCTGTACCTAAACACTAACATGTAGAGCGAGGACTCTAGAAAAGCCACTGGTTTGAAATTCGAAACTCGTACTCGTACTCAATTTCGTACTCGTAGTCCAATCTGAAGGTCCCTAATAAGAAATGGCGCCGAACTCAAATTATTCCATTCATCTCGCGCATGCGCAAACAAAATGCCCATGTGCTAAAAAGCTGGACCGGTCACGAGCGCGTGATTAGCCAATCAAGTTCGAGGACTCAGGATTCCGGCCCGCTAAGATGCTCGAGAAAAAAAAAAAAACATTCTATCTGACATCTACCTGCGTACTGCACCTGTCGTTGTTTTCCTTTAAAGTTATTCGATATACAGAACACAACTGAATAGCACTTTTCGCGCACGCTGATTGGCAAGCTCGGAGGTGATTTGCCAAGTACTATCAGTACCAGTAACACGTGACCATATCGCGGGCTCAAGTTTATAGCTCATCGAGATCACGTGTTTTATTAAAGTTGACCGCTGACCAAGTGCTGGTTTTCGATTGGATCGCGGGTTCATGTCAGGCTAACTGGTTGTTCGGAAGCCTGTTAACTCTAATCCACGTTTAAAAATAAACCAAATTATAACAGTTTCTTCTCTACATGTACAAATGTATTTTGTTTACAGCTTTTATTTTGTGTATCGGTTTCGTGATTATTAGTATATGTAATCCCATGGGCCAGAGGGTAATTTAGGATAAATTTCACGAGTTTTTTCAAAGTTTTCACAAAATTGCCCGAGTCGCGAGACGACGAAGGCAATTTTGAAAACTTTGAAAATACGAGTGAAATTAATCCTCAGTTGCCCGAGAGCACTTGCGATTACTTGTTTATTACATAAAGGGCAAAATTTTGTACAAATGACAACTTTCAAGGTCTTGCCGTCGCGAAACAGGTTTGCCTGTTGTCTTTAAAGAACAGGCTAGCAGTAGCAAGGGAAAATCCTGCTAAAATAGTAAGCAAAACACAGCAAGCAATTCACTCAAGCAATTTCTTTACAAACAAAACTTAAGCAGTCTAATTTTATTCACCTGTTTTGCGAAGTTTGCAACGGCGTGAAACTACTTCATCGATCGATGAAAGATGTAAACAAGTGTCGAAACGAGCTCTAATAACTTCTTGAATCCAAAACTCTCCTTTCAAGTAATCATGCCCTCTTGATCGTCAAAAGTGCCCTCGTGATTTAGAAAAAAAATGCTCTCCTTCTCAGCCTATCAGCGTTCAGTAATTTTGCCCCGCATGTGATAAAACTCAGATGAGAAGGCCAAACAATATACAGAAAACCTCACCGCAAAGTTACAAAACTCAAATCAACATTAAACCTTATCCTGGGTTAGCCTAATCGGGCTACAGAAGCTCCGCTTTAAGGGTCACCTGAATCTATATATAACGTTATTTCCACGAAACATGACTGAATGACCTGGAAAGGCCGTCATGCCATCGTTTCGAATTACAATTGATCTATCTAAGGCATCTGAAAGCAAACTAGCCCATTTCTAGACCACTTGTTCGCAACTCTGTGCCAATATATGTCTGAATTTATGAAAACGGTGCTGAACTCTTGGGTTTCACCTCGATTTCGCTACTCTATTAGGCGCCTTAAAGCGATGTAGAAAGCTAAGGCCCCGTCCACACTAATCCGTTTTCAGAGGAAAACGGAGCTGTTTTTCTCCGTTTTCAAAAAGATTTGCGTCCACACTTATCGTTTTCGTATCGTTTTCGCCCGTCCAGCCTACAACGCCGTATCAGTTTGAAAACGCTTTTATACCCTCAGTGCGCATGCTGAAATAAATTCGACGCATGCGAATTTCAACATATGGGCCCGCGAAATTGGCGCCATTTTGGATTTTCACGGTTGAGTAGTCTGGCGCCCGATCGTGATGACGTCGCCGTTTTCAGATAACATCGTTTTTTTCCGTCCACACTAGAAAACAGCGTTTTCAAAAAGCATCGTTTTCAAATCGCTCCACTCTGGAGAGCGTTTTCGAATGGCTCCGTTTTCGGTGATCGTTTTCGGCGTTGTAGTGTGGACTATAGCCGTATCCGGTACAAAACAGCTCCGTGTTCGTTTGAAAACGGATTAATGTGGACGGGGCCTGAAAAATAGAGCAAGGACGAAAATGAAGGCGAGATAAACGGGTGGGCAAGGAGAAAAAAGACTGACTTTCCTTTTGATTTGATGTCCGTGGAGTCGATACTGCCCTTGCCAAGCACACGCTTTCAACAATGAACGCTGAAAACGGAACAGTGATCCCTGTCAGTCTAGCTGAAGGACGTTTTATTCATTTTACAGCTGACAACATAGATATTAACGAGGGAACAGTACACTTGACGGGCAAAACACATTACGTGCAACGCAGTATGCAGCATGGCAAAGAGGTCCAGAATCAGTTGGCGTCCTCCAAAACATTACGCCGATTAAGAGAGCGTCCCTTAAAGTCCCAGATGAAGTGAATGTTATCTTAGGTGCATAAATCAGAGAAGATACAGCAGAAACTGCAGTTCAAGGAAGATGTCAAAGAGGAATGGTTCAAGCAATCAATCCAGGACTGTCCATCAGCTTTGAAGGCTGTCGCAATGAACACAACATTTTTCCTTAAACGGCAAAGTGAGGATCCAAAATCTAGCTGGACAAGCTTCAATGGAAAGCATTCCAAGACAGTCCCAGTACAATTGGCTACATGCCAATCATACTGGCTCCTGCGCATGATGTTCACACTTAAAACACTGTCGTACAACGAATAGTACAAAACGCTGAATCGTTTATTCAGAAGCACGTTGTGCCGACGGCTGATCAAGCTCTTTTCCCGTTACTCATGGAACTGAAATGGGCGGAACCAGAGCATCAGGATTGTCTCATTCCACTGACGGCTTGGATGTCTTCACACATCAATGAATTTTTTTAAGGTGCTAGGTCAGCATATTCAAGACTCTGGGCTACCAACCATCTGGATTGAGAGCGGCATCTTAGGTCTACGAACTGTGGAGCGCGTGCTTGCAGGCAAAGACTACAACAAGGGTACTCGAGTTCACAAAAGAGCAGTCTTCAGGCGATGTGGCAACTGCTTCTGCCACACTGGACTTTTTGTCTATTTGGAAGAGAAGGACAACGAGCTGAAACAAAGTCTCGAGAAGTCAGTTCGGACAACAAAGAGGAGGATTTTCTAAAACTGCTTGACCTGGTGTCACCTGACAAATTCCGCACAGTGCTGTATTCCTTCATTGCTATCAAGAAAGAGAAGAATCCTAATTTAAAGTACTGGTGGCAGAACATGGAAATGGTCGGCATCCTTCTGCTCTTTGTCAGAGCTCAGATAGAGGGAATTTGGGAACTACATCTCTTTGCCTTTCAAAAGATGCTGCCATTTTTCCATCGTTATATATAATCACACCAATTATGCTCGATGAGGTGCTGTTTATCTTGAGCAAATGAAACAGCTTCCAGTGGAGGTACAAATCGAGTTTGACATGGAAAACTGGGTTGTGAAAGGTTCTTCCCGAGAATTTAATCAGGTAGATCCGGATCAAGGTCAAGCCGTGGCTCAGTGGTAGCGGAAAGAGAGGTGGTGGGATAGTTAGAATAACCAGGACAACAGAAGCACTGTGTAGATGGACTCTGTCATATAACCTCCGAGCACATATTGCTGCATTGACAAGGAAGATGTTCCATGTTGTTAGCGATCTCCAAGAAACACATAAAGCGATTCCAACCCGTCAAGGAAACTGCGAGATAATTCCGATGAGAAGAAAGTTGTCGCTTTGCTCCGTCAAGCAAATGGTTTCAACTTCAACAATCAGGCGACGATCCCTGAAAGGTTGCAGAACATGGTGGCCAAAGACGTGGCGAGGGCACGAATAGAAGAGTCCCTACTCAACGCAAACAGCCTTGGCCAGGAGGAGCTGATTTCCTTTGTGAAGGAAAAACTTGTGGCGCTAAGAGATCCTTTTCCTAAAATTAAGGCTCCTCCATTTTCAACCTTTATGAGGTCAAAAAGAGCAACACTGAAAAGTGTGCGGCGTCAAAGGGAACACAAAAACCCTTCAGCGCACTATTACAGCATACGATGCCGGTAGAAGAGTAGATTTGACTCAAATCCTCAGCCATGAACTAACGGCAGTTTCCCTTGTCATCTTTGATGCCAGTAGTCAGCTGCGCACTGGAAATAAATCAGTCATGATGGTAGTTTTGAGTAGTGCTACGGAACGTCGTCGGGTCACGCCAGTCGCAGGGAGATCAACGCTAGTAGTAGATTGTCAAGCATTGGTAATGGCGATAGGCAAACCTTCTGGGTGCAACACATTCGACGATCTCGGAGATAAATTTACGAAAGCTGTTCTTGCCTCTGGAGAGGACTTTCATCTAATAGATGCGACATTTGACAAATACAGAGAAACGTCGATCAAGTGCGCGACTAGAAAGAAGCGTTCTCGAGGTCACGCACCCATTCGAAGAATTATTGAAGATGGCTTAGTACTGCTCCCGAAGTCCTGGTCCAACTTCGTGGCTCTCGATGAAAACAAGGCAGATCTAGTACGTTTCTTATCAGACAAACTTCTCGCAGGAGCCCCAGTGGATAAGATCGTCATTGTCGCTGGTGGATTCGAAGAGGAAGATGCAGTCAAGTGTTCCAGCCCGAACATTGATATCAGAGCGCTTAAAGGTTTTCATGAAGAGGCGGACACTCGAATTATTCTACACTGCGTACACTCAGATGCAGAATTCCTTATCGTCTCGGATGTTTTCTTTCTTCTAGTTTCACACCTGGACAAAATGAGGCGCAAGCAGTTGTGGATGAGAGCTGGGGCATCAAAGAAGCCCAAGTATCTGCCAATCCACACGATTCGTGAACTTCTGAAGGGAAACAATTCCTAGAGCAGAAGCCATTCTCTCAATTCATACAAAAACAGGGTGCGATACGGTCTCCTATTTTGCTAGCCATAGAAAAAAGCATCATGGAAGAAGTTCAAAGAACACCACATGCTGATGAGAAACTTAGGAAATGGTTACCTGGATGACTTGACAATGGCGTCCGCTGAGAAGTTCTTCTGCAGCGTATATAATGCTGATGCTGAGAGCTGCAATGAAGCATGGATTGCACAACGTTATTTTCTAGATGTCGGTCACCAGAAGCCCTTCCCTCGACGAGTGATGCAGCGCGATTGCATATTAGAAGGGCTCACGTCCAAGCAATGATCTGGAAACAAGCTCATCTTACAAACCTTACACTCCACTTCGGAAACCATTGGTTGGTCGAGACTGAATGACAAGCTCGTACCCAAGCTGATGTCTCTTGCCCCTGTACCTGAAAGCTGTGATGAGATGGTAAACTGTGGCTGCAAATCAGGATGCAACACAATGAAGTGTAGCTGCCGGAATGTAGGACTACTTTGCACTGGAGCATGCAGTTGCAGAAGTACTAAAGATGTCCGCTGCCAAAATGTTCCAATGATGACACAATTGAAAACCAAGAGCAGTGAATGGTACACTACTGCTAAATTCTTTAGCATCTTTTAATATCTTTTTAAAATTGGGTCTATTCAAACAGCTGATCTGAAATTTGGTCTCTGCTTCTGTAGGAGGAATATCAAATATCAAGAATATCCTGTTGCTACTGCCGAGCGTTTCATCAAGATTCCGACATCACAGACGCTGCATTTGTCTGCTATGTGAAGGATTCCATTGGATTCAGATTGTTGTTAAGATGTTTAGGCGAGGTTCAAAAACCTCCTTAACCAGAGTCTTTCATGGATTTTAAGATGCCTTTCAGCTCATGCATGTGCTACTGTAATTGTAAAGAATGAAGGAAATTGTAGATTACCACTGTTTTTTCTTGCTTCGAAACTTATGCGAATCTTCTTCTCCTTCTAGCCTCGTCTTCAAGAGTTTCTGGCTTCCTGTTCTCTTTCTCAGCTGCCCCCGACAAGTTTAACATGTGTGTTGATTTTCTGTACACACTGACCTGTTTGCGACCACGTACTCTGGTTGCTGTTGTGTCTAAGAATTACAGTCAAACTAAGTGAATCGTACCCCTCAAGATTGCATTAATGAACTGATTATTTGAAACTTGAACCCGCTAGTCGTTTCAATAATGAATTTATTATTGGAATATTGAACTCGCCCGTTCGATCCAAGAATACGCGGGCCAACGGGTTTCGTTTTCGAAAAATCATTTCACTATTGCATTCTAGAAAAGACTAGTAGGTTTCAAACCTACTAGTCGCAACAGTGAATTGATTTTTCGAAAACGGAACCCGTTAGCCGTATTCTTGGATCGAGCGAGCGAGTTCAATATTCGAATAATAAATTCGTTACTGCATTCTTGAAACGACTAGCACCGGGTTCAAGTTCGGCTTTGCTTAGTTTGACTGTAAGGAGAGCCTGTTACCTTGCTCAATCTCCTTGGTGAACTGTATAGAGTTAACGGAATTCAGATAGTTGTGGAACTCTTGCACGTAATCCTTGTTAAGGAACGCATGGCTGTTGTCCACGTATCTGTACCACCATCGTGGGGAATGAGTAGCCGTAGAGATTGCTCTTTCTTCTACGCACTCCATAACCAAGTTAGCGATAGTGACACTGACGGGAGATCCCATGGCACAGCCAGCCGATGAAGGCCGAAGTTGTTTGGTCGAAACGTCTTTGAAGTTTTATTAACGTTGTTTCTAACGTTGACTAGAGTCAGTGTTAAGCACAAATTTTAGCTCCGATGTCCATGCCTGACTGCAGTTTTAGTTTTTCAGCTGGAGTAATCTTTACCCTCAACTCCTAAATCACTTTCCTTTTACGGAGAGGGAGGGGTGGGCGGCCAACATGGCGGACGTTCAGGCTAGGTGTGGCCATTGGAAAAGTCAGTAAAATCTGGACGCTAGTTAAAGCCGGTTTAATCCAGTTTAAGTGAAATCAGGGGAAGACTATACCAAGTTCATCAGTTTTGGTTTACTTTATCTTTAAGAGATTTGAAAATGTCTCGTATTATTTGTTGGCTAGTATTTGGGAGAATTCGAAAAAAATTGCGGAAACACCGGCCTGCGGGTCGCTTATCCACTGTATCTTGTTTCTCAAAAGAAACACGGAAACTG
>JAHPZR010014120.1:0-10113 GCA_019787425.1 Platygyra sinensis
CCGTTCCATACTACTGGCGCCTGCTGCAGATACAGCAAGTGCATTTTACAGGAGTCCCTTTGATAAAGGGCAACTGAACAACTTTTACTTTGCATTCTGTCCGTTTATTGCTGGCAGAATTAAATTTCATTTGGGCAACTTTTGAGGATATATCTATCTATCGTCTTCGGGCTATATGCCGCTTATTACAAAACCTACTAGGATTACTAAATCGACTGCGACATTAAGGGCCCACTGACGGATTTTCGCGCGTTCCTAAGGAATTGAAATGTCACTTCCAGTGACTGACGTCATCATATCGTGAGCTGACCTGAAAACCACTGGCCGACCTGGAAAATTTGACAACAATCTCTTAATTGTTTTAATTACAGTCGTTTTAAAACTTTAAAAAGAACAAAACTAAACCAAAAAAAATTAAAATACAAAACATTGCAAAAACTTCGGTTGATTCATGTCGGGGAGGAAAGTAGGGAAGAGAAAGTTCAGCTGGAAATATCGGAAGACAACAGAGATAATCAGCAAAGTTACGGTATCGCTTTCTTTGACCAACCTTGTTGTTTGAGTTCTAAAAACTCCTTGTCTAATTTATTTTCCCAGTATAAAATTTCACTTTGCTGAAGAAACACAAAAGACGTTAGTAGCTTTATAGCGTTGGCGAAAACTGTTGCAGCATCTCAGCACAAAAGGTGGCGAAAAAATATTTTTCAAGTTTTTGACACCGACATGAAAGTGCACGCGCTCCACTATGCAAATTAGCTATTTCAAAATTAAAACTTCTGCAAACTTGACAAACAGGTAGAAAGAATAAGAATCAATCGAAAGCAGAAATTGGTTAGGAGTAAGCATTGTGCATTGTTCTAAGAAACTCGTAAATCAACTCGATACCAGAGAAGAGAGCTTTCTTGCATAAACTTTATTCTTAAGTCAAAAGCTGACGTTTACAACTAGCACGCAAAGATTTTGCTCATTCACAGCGCGAAACAGATCAACCGCGCATGCTTAAAGGAACTGACTTCCGGTTGGACAAAAACGCTAAATTTTCGGCGGATTTTAAATTGAATTAATATTTTTTCATGTAACACAGTTTACCCCAAAATACAGAATATAGCTAAGCATTGTTTTTTCAAAACATTTTGTTTGAAAATGGGTATTTCAATATCGTTTATCTCTTTAAAAAGAGCATTTTTCAAAATAAAAAGGAACTCATGCTTAGGAGGATGCAAAAATGAATACAAATTATCAAACCACTGATTAAATACCCAAATTATGTAGCACGTAGTAAAATTTAGAGTTTTCTTTTATCGGTCACGTGACCATGCGCGTGGCATAATGACGTCATATTTAGGGTCACTGCTTCACAAAAGTTTGAAACTGACCAAAATAATGCCAAATTCTCTCAAATTACTTGACTATTACATCCTTAGCAACGCATCCCCCCAAAAACGTCAGTAGGCCCTTAATTGACAACATTTTCACAAACAGTGCTAATAAAACAGGGCATCAAAGTGGCATCTTATTAAATAATTTAGTAAAATCCAACTAGTGGTCTATTATCAATGCTGCGTTCTGATTGGTTGAGCTACTACTTAATTTGTAATTTTTTTCCTCTTTATCAAAACCTCGCTACATAACTCAAGGCAATAAAATTAACACTAACTAGCCACTTTTTAAGGCCCCTGAAAGTGAGGTGTTAAAAATAAGACCACAAAAATCTCACTTTTTTAGCCTCATTAAAAGTCTCACTTTTAAGACTCCTCAAGTGCCCCACTTTTAAGACTCCTTAAAAGTCTCACTTTTAAGACTCCTTAAAAGTCTCACTGTTAAGACTCCTTAAAAGTCTCACTTTTAAGATTTCTTGAATGAGCCTTAAACGTCTCACTTTAAGGCTCATTAAAAGTTTCACTTTTAAGACTCCTTAAAGGTCCCACTTTTAAGACTCCTTAAATGTCCCACTTTTAAGATTTCTTTTTTGTCTCACTTTTTAAGACTCCTAAAAGTCTCACTTTTTAAGAGTCCTTAAAAGTCTCACTTTTAAGACTCATTAAAAGTCTCACTTTTAAGACTCCTTAAATGTCCAACTTTTAAGACTTCTGAAATGTCTCACCTTAAGACTTCTTAAATGTCTCACTTTTAAGACTCTTTAAAAGTCCCACTTTTAAGACTCCTTAAAAGTCCCACTTTTAAGACTTCTTATATGTCTCACTTTTAAGACTCCTTAAATGTCCCACTGTTAAGACTCCTTAAAAGTCTCACTTTAAGACTTCTTAAATGTCTCACTTTTAAGACTCCTTAAAAGTCTCACTTTTAAGACTCCTTAAAGGTCCAACTTTTAAGACTTCTGAACTGTCTCACCTTAAGACTTCTTAAATGTCTCACTTTTAAGACACGTTAATAGTCCCACTTTTAAGACTTTTTGGATCAATATCAGCAGCTGGCCAAACCACCTTATATAATTCTAATAAATAAATTTACGTTAATTTGTAATTTTTTTCTTCTCTATCAAAACGTCGCTACATAACTCAAGGCAATAAAATTAACAATAACCCTCTTAAAAATCGCCACTTTTTAAGACCCCTGAAAGTGAGGCCTAAAAAGTAAGACTCCATAAAAGTTTCACTTTTACGACTCCTTAAATGCCCCACTTTTAAAACTTTTTAAATGTCTCACTTTTAAAACCCCTTAAATTCCCCACTTTTGAGTAACTTAAAAGTAACACTTTAAAGACTCCTTAAAAGTCCCACTTCTAAGACCCCTTTAAAAGTCTCACTTTTAAGACTCCTCAAAAGTCTCACTTTTAAGACTCCTTAAAAGTCTCACTTTTAAGAGTCCTTAAAAGTCTTACTTTAAGACTCCTTAAAAGTCTCACTTTAAAGACTTCTTAAAAGTCTTTCTTTAAGATTCCTTAAAAGTCTCGCTTTTAAGACTCTTAAAATTCTCACTTTTAAGAGTCCTTAAAAGCCACATTTTAAAGACTCCTTAAAAGTCTCACTTTAAGGACTCCTTAAAAGTCCCATTTTTAGGACTCCTTTAAAGACCTACTTTTAACACTCCTTAAAAGTCTCACTTTTAAGACTCCGTAAAAGTCTCATTTTTTCGACACCTTAATAGTCCCACTTTTAAGACTCCTTAAATGTCCCACTTTTAAGACTCCTTAAATGTCCTACTTTTAAGACTCCTTAAAAGTCCCACTTTTAAGACTTCTTAAATGTCCCACTTTTAAGACTCCTTAAATGTCCCACTTTTAAGACTCCTTAAAAGTCCCACTTTTAAGACTTCTTAAATGTCCCACTTTTAAGACTTCTTAAAAGTCCCACTTTTAAGACTTCTTAAATGTCTCACTTTTAAGACTCCCTAAAAAACTCACTTTTACGACTCCTTTAAGTCTCACTTTTATCACTCCTTAAAAGTCCCACCTTTAAGTCCTTTTAAGACTCCTAAAGTCTCATTTTTTCGACTCCTTAAAAGTCCCACTTTTAAGACTGCTGAAAGTCTCGCTTTTAAGACTCCTTTTAAGTCTTACTTTTGAGACTCCCTAAATGTCTCAATTGAAGAGTCGGTAAAAGTCTTACTTTTTATACTCATTCAGTGATTGGGTTGTTTTCCTGAAATCCTTCCCTTTTAAGATTTGAAATCGCTCGTTCAAGTTGGCGTAAAATCCCCTTTAATCCGCCAAAATCAAGGCTTATCAGAATCACCGCTTAAAATCTCCTTAAAATCGCCTCTTTGAAGCCTTTTAGAATCGCTATTTTTAATTCCCCTTAAAATCGCCATTTTTAAGCCTTAAACCCAGATGGAATCGGATAGTAAAATCGTCTGGCGTTAGACAGAGTAAAATCTTTAAGAGTGGTAAAAGTGTTGACAAGCCTGCACGACTCCTGCAGTTCGCAGATGAATAACTTATAAAACCTTCATAGCTTGGCTTTGACTAGGATGTCTTTTAGGGATTTTCCCTTACGATATGAGATAATGGGGGGCTCCTTAAAGATATTTCTCAGTTGTGGTTGATTTTCTATAAGGTGCCATTTCCCCATGAGTGTGTCCTTTAGGTTAGGCAACGCCGGATGGTATTGTGTAACAAAAGGCAGTATTTTTCGTGCGGTTTTGTTTTTCTGTGCTAGCGACACTTCTCTGTTGGAGAATTTAATCTCCGAAAGGTGTTTCACTATTTATTCTTCTAGTTTTCCTCAAGATTTTTCCCGATAACGATTTATAAACCGACATATTTGTCGCGTGCATTCTGTGCTCGCTGACCGCTACATGTTTAAGCTTAATTATTCAAAATTAGCCTTTGCTAAACATGTTCGTTTGCAGCTAGAAGCTGTCTTTAAATTGCTATAACTGATATCTAGAGGCTAAAAACAATTATTTAACCGGATTGAGACCCACAGGCAAACATTTCAGGGTCAACGTTCGAGATAATAATCGCGGCGTGAAAGGTCGAAATGTCAAGCGATTAGCCCAGGTGTCTGGTTTCAAGACGCTGTCAAATTTTTGCGTTTTATTTACCCAAGCTAAATTTGCCATAAAAAGTGAGATGAGGTGATACTTTTATCCAGAAAAATAGTTTTGGGAGGTAAATCCATGTACCAGATTGACTTTTTGGTCCACGAATTTGACCTAACTTTGGACGTGACGCGACATCGCCGTCGCGTATAATTTTGAAATTTTGTTAAAAATTCAGGTTCAAGTCACATGTGGATCTGACAACGCGAAATAAGTACTAAAACATTATATTTTAAAAATATGGGTTAGCTTTTCCAGCCACGCACAGCATTTTGGTTTGCCAGCCTTCGCAAAAATTGCGATTTCAAGGCCGAGTTTGGCTCTTTTAGGGGCAAAATACAAAAGGCGGTCTGGAGAAGAAAATAAAAATCCAACAACCTCAAAGTTACTGTTTTGAAACAAGTTAGTAAAAACCTTCTTCCTGACAAATTTTCAGAAAATCGATTTTTTTCTATCTTGCATAGGTATAGTTGACCGTTACAGCAAGTCGCTTTTAAGGTGGCGAAATACGAGAAACAAAAACCCTCAACTTGTCACGCAACATTGTTTCGTTGCAAGTTTTTCTCGATTTTTCCCGTTTTTCACCTTGCGTGATCAACTTGTCGCGCAACAAAAACATTTGTTGCGGGTTGAAAAAAGTTGTTGCGAAAAGTAGAGCACGGGTCTACTTTGAGCAACAAATTTTGGCTTGGTTGCTCGTTTTTCATCAAACTCACAACTTGTCGCGCAACAAATCTGCTCGTGCCCTAGCTAATCAACCAATCAGCGCGCCACATTTCTTCAAGCCGCAACAAATGTTTTTGTTGCCGGTCAAGTTGATCACGCAAGGTGAAAAACAATGTTGCGCGACAAGTTGAGGGTTTTTGTATCTCGTATTTCGCCGCCTTTAGGCGTGAGCTAGTCTCACGCCTGCGGGTTGAAAACTCACGAGTCTCACGCCTGCGGGCCAATTTCTCACGCCTGATTGAAAAATGTGAGTTGTTGCCGTCTTGCTTGACACAATTTCCAAAAATATGTTAACTCAGGCGCATGTAAGTAACGAAAACCATGTGTAAAATGAATAAATGACAATACCTTACCCCGCGATCTCCGATTTTTGAAGTGAAAAGCACTGGGAGCGAACTATAGCGCTGATGTTATCAACTAACGTCGGTCCTTGTGGCTAAGCGTCTTCTCGATAACTTCAACTTCGGTAGACTTCGGATGTCTTCGGAAGACTTCGGACTTCTTCGATAATCTACGGAAATGATCGTGTCGTCTTCAAAAATCTCAGCACTCCCAGGATAAAAATCTCACACCTATATCTCAGAAAAAGTTGGCAGGTATACCTTCATATATTTTCAGAAGTACATTTTGTGACATTCTCTCGATATCGAAAAAATGAGGCAGAAGAAGATTCGACTCTTAAGTTCCCTCAACTGTGGTTTTCAGGCGTAAAATAAAATTGAAACAAGGAAAAACTACTTCATACAGTGATTGTACATGTCACTTGCACGTGATTTTGCGCTCTCTTGGATTCTTGAATTGAGAAATGTCCATGCATGCAGTTTTTTTTGTGCCATCTGTTCCGTTGCTTCGACCCGAGGTTTAAAGAGAATATCCATTGCCATCCCGCCCTCATCATCAGAGATATCAACAGCTGTCGAAAAGGTTACTCAAAAGGCCGTTTAAAATCCACGGAGAGTGATCACTCTAACATACAGATTGCTTTTAAATTCCATTCCTTTTAATACGGTAACTACGTCATGTATAGTGAAACGAACTGTACCGCTTAATATCGACAAAGATGGCCGATTGTTTTGTGGTGGATTTTGACATGTTTGAAAGAAATCTGTATCCTATAACACTTACAACAATGATAGCTCGTCCTTGATTTTAAACGGACTTGTGAGTAGCTGTTTCGACAAATGTTGATCTCTCTGATGACGAAAGCGGGATGGCAAAGGACATTCTCTTTATTAAAGCTCGAGTCGAAGCATTGAAATAGATGACACAAAACTGGACATTTAGCGGTCCAAGAATCAGCGGGAGCGCAAAGCTGCATCTGAGTGACATGTATGTAGTATTTATTTCATGTTTCCATTCTACTTTACGCCTGAAAACCTATGTTGAGGGCACTTATACGTTGAATCTTCTTCCGTCGCGTTTTATCGATAACCGTGAGAAGTAGCACTGAAAATGTTTGACTGAAATGTCTCAAGTGCTTCTTTTCAGCAAATTTATACTGGATATTGACAGGAAAATACTTAGGTAGATATTTCTTATTGATTTCTATGGAGTCGTCAATTAGAAGAAACTTGTTCTTTATTCTCTACTCGGTAAAACGCGGTAATCCTATCTTGTACTTTTCCTACTCTCTTGTGCGCATGACAGTAACGCAATATACAACGACACTACAATTTCGAGTTAGGGACGTAACACAGAAGAGTAGCTTTTGTGTTTTAGTAGATGGTCATTAAACGGCCAAAAACCGTGAAGTCCTATGTAAACAGTATGCCACCACAGAAAAAAATCTTCAGGGCCCCAAACATTTTATGGCTTTTTTGAGAACTTCAGTGATTGCTCTCACTATCCATGTTAGAATAATCAGTATTTGCTGTTGCCCAGTGCAGATATTCACAATTTTTTAAAGGCTCTTGACAACGCTACAAAATATGCACCTTACTTAAGATGGAGCCGCGGAGAGAAATGAAATTGTCTGGTTCAAATGAATATCTGTGCTTTGAGACTAATAATAGTAGAACATGATCCAGTGGATTTCATTTTCACATAGACTTTCTTGTTGTAGAAATACTTAATCAAAGACAGCTAATTAAATATGCATAAATCAGTGACAAAGGGCCATTTTTGGAGGAAATACCCCTAGCTTGAAGAGAATAAAATATTTTAACCTAAGTTCTTGCCGCAATCATATACTCGCCAAAGCCAACATTTATGCCAAGTTTGAGCAAAATCGGTGATTTGAGCTGTATCACCTCCTGCCTGGTTTTGCCTGGTTTTCTCATGGACACACTCTTAATACTCATTCAGTAATTTTGTTGTTTCAAGTTTTCCTGAAATCGCCCCTTTTAAGATTTGAAATCGTCATTTTAAGTCGGCTTAAAATCTCCTTTAATTCGCTTATATCAAGGCTTCTTAGAATCGCCGAAAAGGTTCCTTTTATGACCAGATTGATGGGGTTGCCATGGGTTCACCCCTAGCCCCTGTCCTCGCCAATCTCTTTATGGGTCACCATGAAAAGATTTGGTTAGAACAATATTAAGGTCCTGAGCTTCTATTTTATCGTCATGTGGATGATACGTTTTGTTTATTCCATTCAGAACAGGATGCCATTGCATTTTCGACTATATCAATAGTCAGCATCCCAACATACGCTTCACGATGGTGAAAGAAATTGATCATGTTTTGCCCTTTTTGGATGTCTTAATCGACAATACCCACCGTAATTCCGTCGTCACTAGTACCTTCCATAAGAAGACCTTCACGGGTCTGCTCAACAATTACTTCAGTTTCGCACCTCTGACATACAAAATTGGTCTTATCATGACATTAATTGATAGGGTTTTTAAAATTCAACAATACTTGGTTGAGCTTCCACAAGGACATTGCGAAAATAGTGTTCATTTTGGGCAAGAATCTTTTCCCCGTTCACCTCATCGATAAATGCGTCTATCGATATTTGAACACAGCCATTGACCGATATGGCTGCACTCGAACACCTCCTTCCTCTAATATCACTTCACAGGGTAAACAATACTTTTATACGTTACCTTATTTAGGCGACGAGAGTCCACCCAGAACTGGTTCCGATGCTCAAACACAATGGGCGTCGGTTCAGTTCAGCTGGCAAGATACAACTATGCTACCGCCTTTTCATGCAGGGGTCAGAACTGCGTTCAGTGGATATAAAGATAAAACCACCGGAGAATGGAGCGTAGATACAGAACGTTGGAACAACATTTTGGAATTGGGCGAGAAAGGAACAAAGGTAACCGGAGCTGTTATGGAACAAATTGAAAAGGGAGTCGCAATCGCTTCTGGACACTAGTCCTTTTGATCTCGACTCTACCGCCCTTGTTGCATCACTTGCAGATATTGCCCGGCACAAATGTGCTGTTTTTTTTTCTATTTGTTAGTGACATTTAATTTTTTACGCACATTAAGTGTTAAATTGGAAATCATGAGTGGTTGTTAATATTTTTTGTCAGCTGTAATATTGCTTAGTTACTACATTGTCCGCTAAAATGGGAATTTCAAATAACCTATTGCACAGTAGGCAGTTCTTGTGCTCTCTGTATAAATGTATTTTGAACCACTCGACGTCAGTGTCGTCTTTAATGTTGTAATCCCTATACCTGTTTTTTTTTTTTATCTCTTGGTTTATATATCCTTGTGCTTTCTGATCAAAACATAGTTTAGCCCGTGATTTTTATGGACCCTGGACTTTGTTAAAGCTGTTCAAATAAAGTGTGTTACAATAAAATATGGTTATTATTTTTTCGCTCATACTTGGTCTTTGAAAGCTGTCGCATGTAAAGTCAGAAACAAAAATAGATCATCAAAGAAATACAAAAGATTGATGTTTTATGAGTGTTCCTATATCCCAGCCTGTGCTCCTGCCATGATGCATCTCTTTCTCCTCTAAAAGCGTTAATAAAACCACAAAAAAATCAAACAAGAAGCGTGATCGAGTGCTTACATACTGGGATGTGAGGCTTCGCTACCAGCTTGCGGCACCGATTTCAACTTCTTAAGTTCGTTTGTAGAATAACCTAAGGCTCAACAGCGTGTTCCAAGTGATTTAGTTTAGTAGACATTTTGCTGAGTAAATAGCGATCAAAAGCAGAAAAAAATCTTCTTCGGTAACCACACATTCAGTGGCTAACAGCTATAACGGATGGAAATTCCACTCCGCTTGATCATGAGGGCTAATCATGTTGGACATGTTCCTGTTATGAGGTTCTAGGTTCAGATCAGTTAAGTTTAAATACATAGAATGTTAAACCCCCCAAATGGTAAGTGGATTAAGAAATTTGTACACAAACAAGGAACTTGGTTATCAATAGTGTAACGAACCTCGTCAACAATACAACAGAACTTTTGTTCTTATAGAAAGATGCAAATGAGCCTCTTCAAAATGCTTTCGCAGATAACGATGCTGATTCTTTTAGTTATTCTAGTATAATGCATCAACATTCTCCACACTTTTCCTGTACATTCTTGTTGGTGAAACTCTGAACAAGTTAATTATCGGCTATTACCTCTCTTTAAGATCTTTGGTTTTGTATTTGTATGCCTGGCCAAGAGCAGCGTATAATCGAGTGCTTGCAAAACGACCGAGATAAACTGAACTTCTTGGCCTCGCTTGCAGAAGAACCTTAAGCTTAACAGCGTGTTACAAGTGAATTGGAGCACTAAGGTAGTGGTGCTTTTTAAAGAAACCAAAGTCAGTCAAATTGACGATGGCAATGGTTTGAGACAAGAGGTGAATGACCTTCCTTGCTGTCTTTCTCTTGAGTTGTTTTTATTCCTTGTTCAACGGTTGATCTCGTGATTCATTGATAGTCAGATTATGTTGCATGTCATGGCAGATAACAAACGTAATAAAGC
>JAHPZR010014121.1:0-17500 GCA_019787425.1 Platygyra sinensis
CTTGGTCGTGTTTCTCTGTGTCGTCATCTCCTTCCTCTCCATCGGGTTTGGTGGGATCAAGGGAATAGACAAAGATGTTGACTTCATAGAGGTGTTCGAGCTCAGGTAGTTCTTTGAGTTTTATACCACAAAACTTCTTTTTGTCGGGCCGTGTTTCTCGATACTGTTCATAGTAATGTTTTGCATCGCGCTCGAAATTCTTTGGGTGACAACCGTTATGGAGAGCGAGGGCCCGAAAGAAGCATAGATTGTCGTTGTAAGGTTTTCCATCGTTGTGATTACGATCCAGGGGAAGTAAGCCATTATTTTTGCCTAGGTAGTCGGGCAAATCCGTTCCTCGCCCTATAGGATGCCCTCGGAGCTTGGTAACAAAGAAGGTCACATTGGTCACCTGTTCTACCACCCATTTAGAGTTAGGGCGTCGCTGGCGTACCCATTCTAAGACATCGAGGTTTTGTAGTGATTCACGGACTTGCGGAAGATCAGCTGCCGTTGCAATCTGAAAGGGTTCTTGAAAGACTTGTTCGTTGTTTCGGGAAGCGTAATAATACTGCAAGTCGCCGGTTTCGTTGTTTCGCAGAATAAAGCCAAAAGAGACGTTTAGTTTGAAAACAGTGGACTGGTCAGCAAAGATCTCGTCAAGGTGTTGTATAATCTCTCGAGGTTGTAGAGACGATAGACGGTAATTGTACCAATCCAATAGACGGTTTTGTCGGTTGAAACGTGTGCGGATTTGATGCCAGTGGCGTCGGTACTCGACAATTGGATTTTGCTGCGCTTCGGGCAAATGATCAGTCATGTTTCGGGGGTCTTCTTGCCAGCTAGAACTTGATATTTTCTCGATCGTATTTAGCTTTGCTTTCTTTGAATTTGACTCTAAAGGGAACATAAAATCCTAATTCAAACAAACTTTCCTATTGGATCGGACGGAAAAGAATTGTCTAAACGTGTTCAATCATGTTCTACTATAAATTACAATACCCAATGATTGTAATGTGTACAAATACTTCAATAATAAGTAAATTAATCGTTCTTAAGAAAATGCTGTAATAATTACATTGAGTCACGCAAATAAAGCTTGCTGTTATACTCAAAATTAGCATACGACTAATCCTATGTTCCACTTCACCGCTTTCATCGCGAATTTGCATGGGACAAATCTAATGCATTGTTTCATGTAAGTAAATATTCACGACTAATCTTTACTAAAATACAGCAGGAAAAAAAAATGTTTCCTACCTGATTCCCGAACGCGTGGACGCTTTGTAGCTTTAGAAGAGGGTTTACTATGTGTCTCTTGATGCGCTCTGAATGGTGCAAGGTTATGAAATCGCTCTCCGCAGGTAGCACACTTATATTCTCGCTGAGCCGCTCGCTTCTCGTGAACTTGTTTCTCGTGGCGTTTTAGATCCGATCTGCGATGGAACGACTTGTCGCAGTTGGAGCACTGGAATTTTTTCACATTCATGTGAATCTGTTGGTGCTGCTTCAAATTATCTACTCGAGTGAAGGCCTTTCTACAAGTCGGACATTCATGCCGAGTACTTTTGGCTGGAGGTAAGTCTGCATCATCCTAAAACATCAAATGAATCGTATATTAACTACTTTGACAAGCTAGTAAAATTAAGTACTTACTAAACCACTTACTTGTGCTGATCGTTTCTTGCCGGTGCCACTCTGTGTCTGGTTCTGGGATGGCTCCTGGATACCCTAAAAATAAGTTCCATCGAATTTAGAAGTCGGACAATAATTATAACAACCGAATTAACGGACAATAATTATGCTATAACATTTTAATAAGGACTCATACCGTTTCAAATTCTTTCTCCCAATCGCTCCATGGGTCCATCACTTCGGGAGGAATAACAGAATCCACCAACGGAATGTTTGAAGACTGATCCTGGAATGGAACTATACATGTTAGTAAAAAGAAAATATCCCTAAACTATATTCAAACGTTAACATCTTACCTCTTCAGGAAAAGTCGTCGCCACAATGCGATCCAAAATCTGATCGCTTGGTATCTCGTTGTGCCTAATGCAATTTTCAAACTCGTCTAAAGTGGTGAACTTGTTGAAAGCCATGACTGCTACTCAATCTCACAGTTTGTGAATGACGCACTCGGTAGTGAGCGCGCTTTTATGCGCTTACGAACAAAGCGGTCAAATACTTGTCAAACGGGTTATCTCTGCAAGCTAAAACTAGAACTTGATAAACCCGTTAAAAACCTGTCAAACCGGTTCAGAACCCGTTACTAAGCCTAAGATAGAACATGACATCATCCTCTAGCACGTTATGAGAAAACCACGAAGCATTTTATTCATGAGATCACACACAATAACCTATAACGTCAGTGACGTTTAATTTATTCCTGCGCAAATTAATGAGATTTCCTGCGCCAAAATCCGGAAACCGTGGTCCCCTAATCCATACTCCTTTTGCATCCCATGCAGGGGGGGTGGGGGCAGTAATTACTATCGCCATTGCAGGGTCATGCGCTCAGATATAAGAGTGGGGAAAGTGATAGCTGCATGATGCACCGGTGTGAGCCGGCTAGAGGACAATGTCCACTTTTAGAGTTTCATGAACATTTCCAGGCAGGAGGCAACTGGTTTTCCCAGGCAGGTGCATAGGCTCTTGTTACAGTTATCAGCAGTTTGGACGTGCAAACGAGGCGCAGAGGGTCTATTTTGCGTTGTATTGACTGGTTCGTCTCGTTTGTGTGTATTTTTAAACAAATGACTGTTTGACCACAGACTCAACTGTAATAACAGCTACACTGTATTGTTTTGGGACTGTACTTCAATTTTGCATCATGGTCGGGCTTGTGAGGATGAAACCCCTGGCAATGTACTGCCACTGTGGGCTCGCTACAATTTTCAAAGCTGTTTTTTTTGCCAAAATGTTTGTTGTGATTTATTGTTGTGTTCTTTATGTTTATAGAAAGTAAAACGTTTAAAGCTTTCTGTGTCTTCTAATAGTGTGGTATTAATACGCGTAGCTCACCGACTTCCAGAGTTAACATTAGTTCAATCGCCAGCTATCAAGACACGGTGTTTCAAATTGACTCGTGTTTTGCTTCAGCACAATGCCTCAGAAATTTGAACCACACTTTCACGTGAATGCAAACCTTCAAATCACCGCACTATCTCGGGCAACCACATGATAGACAGCGTGCGTGCGTGAATATCATACTATTTCTTCTTCTCGGTTTTAGACTGCAAGTGACAGATCCTCGTTTTTCCCCGTCGATTTGTGGGCGGTGGGAAAAACAAACCACTGTTACAAGAACTTACAGTATGGTAGCTCGAACTCGGTTAGTAAAGATGAGTCACACGTATTTATATTTGGTTCCACCTGGGAACCTTTGGCAGAGAAAACTGAAGGGAAACTGTCAGAGAAACCCTGCTTACTGGACTGGACCTCTGACAAGTCTGTTACGGATTACAACAAACAGATAACTGTCACGAGGGGCGGGGTCCAACACCAGGCACAAGGGAGGTGTTGAATAAGGTGCTTGGACATTCTGGAGCAGGGGACTGCGAGATATTATCAGGGCAACGTGGATACAAGTGATTGATAACAAACAAGTAGGGGACATTGCTTGATGTCAGAGCTGGGATTTAGGAGGTAAAAGGACCTTCAAAATAGTCAGTAAGTTCTTATGACTTAACAACCAACAGCTATGGCAAGCCAGGCATGACACAAAGTGCGTTGAGTTGAAAATCACCTATCGAGTCTCAGTGATCGATGTGTGAGAATGACAAATCACTGTGCGAGATTGGAAAATCACTACGTGAGATTAGAAAATCACTGTATGAGAAATTAAAATTGCTATACGAGAATAAAAAGATGTCATGCGAGATCATAAGTACCAATCGAGAATGAAAAACTGCCATGCGAGATTGAAATTAACTGTTGAGAATGAAAAATCGTTGTGTGAGAAAAAGAAATCACCATTCGAGATTATCGATTGGTTTTTTCTGAGCCGGTGATGCATAACCAGTCAGCGGAGAGTATTTTGGCGGTCAGTATAAAACATGGACTGCGGACTACAGACTACGGACTACCGACTGGGTATAAAACACGGACTGGGTATAAAACGCGGACCGAGCATTACGGACTCGGTATAAAAAAACCAAGAAAGCTTCTACATTGAATAAATTCTCGCACGAACGTTTCAGTCATAAATAGAAGCTATCTGTATAAATTATAGAAGTCTCATTTCCCGAAAGTTCCCGCTCATACAGGTTTAACCATGCTCAAGAGAAAATGATAGGATTTTCTCTTGCCATACTCGATTGCCAAAAAAGAAATAGAAGACACTGAAAGTCACAAAATAGACGAGCTGCATGAATTTTTGAATGATTCAAACCATGATTAAATGTTTTGAAAGATCAACAGTCGGGAGAATTGAGGAGAATTCGAACGACACGTCCCGCTGTTCATTTGTACGATCATGTATTAAATAAATACACATAAATATGGCCACGGCGAAATGAGGAACAAAAAGTTGATAAATAGAAGAAACGACATTACACAAGGATGGCAGTTCTACACCCTTAATATCGCCTTGGAAAAGGCAGGGACAAAAAAAATAAAAAAAAGTTCTTACAACACGGGGTATTTGTGTTTGGTCACTCACCCAAGTACTATCCCCGCCGAACAGGGCTTAACTTTGTTGAGCAGAAGAAACATGTTGCTGTCCTTGTGGTATAGTGACTCACCCAAGATAGCCGGCATTGGAGGTGAGGGCTGCGATATATAGTTTCATATATTAATTCTTCTTTTCTTGCAAAGTTTCGATTTCCGGTAAGACAGTACATGAGGAGATGTAACGCTGTTGAAAACATTCACATTCACAAAGTTATCGGTCCGTGAGACCGAATTATCTTCGTCCGAGAGACCGAGGCAATTATTTCTTTTGTGCCGCATGTCCGATCACCAAAGGATATTCCTCTAACTTTTTATTCTCTACTTTCCCAGCCATGCAGTATCAGATATATTTTTTTCTTTTTGCTACCTTTTCTCATCTTAGAAATTTAAAAAAAATGCTTCCACCGTGGAGTCACTATACCACAAGGACAGCAGCATGTTTCGTCTGCTCAACAAAGTTAAGCCCCGTTCGGCGGGGATAGTACTTGGGTGGGTGACCAAATACGAATACCCTGTGTTGTAAGAAATTTATTTTTCGTTTTTCCCCCTTCCTTTTCCAAGGCGATATTAAGCGTGCAGAGCTGCTATCCTTGTGTAATGTCGTTTCTTCTATTTATCAACTTTTTGTTCCTCATTTCGCCGTGGCCGTATGTATGTGTATTTATTTAATACATGATCGAACAAATGAACAGCGGGACGTGTCGTTCGAATTCTCCTCAATTCTCTCGACCGTTGATCTTTCAAAACATTTAATCATGGCTTCAATCATTCGAAAATTCATACAGCTCGTCTATTTTGTGACTTTCAGTGTCTTCTATTTCTGTTTCGGCAATCGAGTATGGCAAGAGAAAATCCTATCATTTTCTCTTGAGCATGGTTAAACCTGTATGAGCGGGAACTTTCGGGAAATGAGACTTCTATAATTTATACAGATAGCTTCTATTTATGACTGAAACGTTCGTGCGAGAATTTATTCAATGTAGAAGCTTTCTTCGTTTTTTTATACCGAGTCCGTAATGCTCGGTCCGCGTTTTATACCCAGTCCGTGTTTTATACCCAGTCGGTAGTCCGTAGTCCGTAGTCCGCAGTCCATGTTTTAAACTGACCGCCAAAATACTCTCCGCTGACTGGTTATGCATCACCGGCTCAGAAAAAAAACAATCGATAATCTCGAATGGTGATTTCTTTTTCTCACACAACGATTTTTCATTCTCAACAGTTAATTTCAATCTCGCATGGCAGTTTTTCATTCTCGATTGGTACTTATGATCTCGCATGACATCTTTTTATTCTCGTATAGCAATTTTAATTTCTCATACAGTGATTTTCTAATCTCACGTAGTGATCATGATTTTCCAATCTCGCACAGTGATTTGTCATTCTCACACATCGATCACTGAGACTCGATAGGTGATTTTCAACTCAACCCACTTTTGTCATGCTTGCCTTGCCATAAACAGCTTTTATGAGGACCTACAGATACAGTTACGGATTGAGGGGGGGGGGGGGGGTGACCTCTGAGATTGCAATTCCTGCGAGAATCAAGTATCGCGTAGGTGTAGAATCAGGGCCGAAAAGAGTCTCGTACAAGATTGAAGACATAAGGAGCTTGTCATTCAGTAAATTCCTTTGTACAAAACGACCTCGTAACTCAGGGAAAATTCTACTGTATAAACTCAGTGTGAACTGAACTGTATGAATCCTTGACTTCATTGCTGGCGAAGTTCTTACCAAGGGGGGGCAGCACAGTTAACTTCGAGTTCCGAACTCCTTGTTTTGTTTGTTTGTTCCTTAAGTTTCATCACGCCTTCTTCAAGTGTAAGGTAGACCCAATGCTGAAGATGAAAGCCACAGAAACCTGGAAGAACCCAACTTGTTAGAGAGGATGGATTGGAAGCTTTGCACATGGGAGGTTGCTGTTTGTGAGGGCAGCCAATGAATTCGCTGTCCAGCTAGCCAACTTAGGGCAAGGTTACTGCAGTCGAGTAAATTTCTTTGAATGTTATAAAAATTTCAATGGGAGTATTTGAATGATGAACCCTATACAAATTAAGTAGAACAAGTATCAAAACGCTTGGGTCAAAGAATTCCTTCCTGAACAGGTCTTCAATAAATACTGCATGGTCCTATAACCCCAGAGGTACTTGTTACATGTATTTTGACAACTTTAATTTCCAATTGCTTACAACAGAACCCCCCAAGAACCGAAGAAGTCAGTTAAAAAACAGAAGGTGACTTATCGTTTAAAAGAAAAACATTGTATTTTACAATTACGAGTTTGTAAATAAAGATGGTCTGTTGAAAATCCTATCCGGAGAGGGCTTCTGAATGTAAGCCGTGACCATTCCTACTGAAGCGTACAATCTTCTATACTATAAGCTTACAAAATGCATTGATTCTCAAAGTAATAAACTGAGAAATAGAATGCATGACTAGGCAGCCAGTAAGGCTTTATTTTAGAACTGAAAGATCTTCCCTTATCTGGGCTATAGAGGTATGTGCTGCCCAAGGGTATAGTTTTTAGCCATTTTGTCGGAAATAGAGTATCGATTCAATATAGAGTTAGGAGTTCCCTCCTGGGTTTTCGGAGTAAGAGCGAAACCTGTTTTTGACACAATGTATTATTGTATAATTTGTATTTTTTCTCGCCTCTTGTTGCTGACCTGATTGATCATTTCCTAGTTAACGTGATTTTTTCTGAACATTTTCTCATCTGTCAGGAGAAGGTAAAAGCTACCAGTACCAGCTCCTGCGTTTACTGAAGTTGAAATGAACTGCAATCTGAATGCAACAGGAATCCGCCTGTCCAAAGCTCTTCTGCTTGATGCACCATGGCGGACAGGCTTGTTTGTCACGTCAAGGAGTCCCGTGGGGACTGAACAACAAACACAGCTCTACAGGCATGGAAATTTCAAGCAAGAATCTCTTGGTTCCCCGGCTCAGCCTTTTACACTGCCACTGTCGCGCCTCACTGATTCTCGATTTTTGGCCACGTAGTCACGGCTCACTTGCTTCTTTGTCTTTAAACTCTCTTGCTTTTTGTAACACATTCTTTTTTTTGCTTGTTATGTCAACATTGTTTACGCTTAGGTCACCACCCAAACTCTTACAGTGTTTTGTTGTGATTGCAGGACAGCCATGAGTTGATTGTCAAATGCCAACAGCAGGAGGAACGAAAGTTGTCGCAAGCTGGAATAGACAGAGCAGACACCTCTACTGACGACACACCTCCTTCAGATTTTGCCCCTGCTCCTCTCTTCTTACCGGAGTTCTTCTTTGTTGGTGTTTAACCAGCCCCTTTCAAACACACAAGTGGAGAGAAGGTAAGGTTCTTGTGGAGCACAGCGAGTAGACAATCACAATGCAGATTCGAGTTCATCTTTCCTGCTTACAGACCTAGCTATATGATAAAGACTAATGTAGGGCAGAGAAAACCCAGGTCCGATTGCTTGGAGCAAGCAAATTCTGCTATTGAGGAAGTAGAACCAGGACGCTCGGTGACCTGGTGGGCAAGTGAATTTAGCCTCAGTAGTCTGTGAGTCTGCAATGAAAATGTCAAGCTTGATAAATAAAATTTCCAGTCAAAAAATTATTTCAAAACTTTAGACTGCAAGATGAACAAGTTGGTAAACAGTGAGTTGAAAACATTGATTCATTAACGACGTTATACTTTCGCCATATTGGCCGCCATACTGGCCGCCGGGGTCAAAATGAAAACTGATTTTTACAGACCCACTGGGTGGGTAATTGCGTTCGACAAAGTGGTTGCGTTCGACGAAGTGGAATGCAAGCCTAATTTTGTTGCATGACTATGGAGAGTTAGATGCCCTGTGTGAGATTATAGGCTGAAAAATCCACATTCCTGTAAGGGCACAAAAATGGCCACCCCGCTTAATTTTTGCAGGGGCATGTCACGGCTTAGTTATTAACTATGTCACGGCCAATAAACTGGTACCGTAAGGTTTAAGTGAGACACTGATGTGACGAACATGTGAGCACGTAGCAGGCAATGTAGACTTTGGTCCTTCTTTCAATGTGCTCTCGATCTCATTCTTTTGCCGTGGACTTTTGAGGCTGAGTAGTATTATAGTAGTATAGAATAGTCCTTCCCAGTATGATGTTATTTAAACGTTCGTTCGAGCTCACGATGAGCTTGTTTATTTTATATGTTCATGAACACGATCGCCTGGGCTTTGGGATGTTGACTGGAAACAGTTGTATTAAATCCCCGGGCTGTATTTGATTGCATTTGTGGATTTAGTTCCAGTTGCGACAGAAAAGGTCAGTAGTATCCGGTCGAATATTATTTGGAATCAGTGGAAGAGTACTCTGAAGGAAAGATCCATAAGAGTGAACCTGAACCAGGGAACGGAAATGTAAATACTGCGTACTTTGTTAATCAGGTCAGGGGAAATACTCGAATCAGTCGCACGGAGTTTGTTTACGCGATCAACGAGCACGCGATTGCAAATGTTTACTCAGTTATATTTGAGCTTCCTGCTTAGGATAATGTTCGAAAAAAATATACTTTTACAAATTAGCTTTTGCGCTTAAACATTACAAGTCAATGTGACAATATTTAGCACGAAATTTGAAAGCTGATGTAAATTTTTTAGTCCTATTAAACTTGTGAGTCTACGGAAACTTGTGCCGTCACGCAACGCAATCTTCAATCAGACTGGCATCGACTTTGTCACTGAAATATCTTTCCAGCTGTAAAACCCCGGTTGTTGATGAAAAAAAGTTGGTTTTTAGAGGTTGAGAGTCAGCTAGGGAAATCATTCATGGTGTCTGTATAAAAATTTATAGGGCGTCGAACGCACTCTCATAATCTTTGATTACTACTAGTAATATACACATAAATAGACAGATTATTCCTCCCAACAAATAATGTGTCCTCAGGACAGGTATCAGAAGAAGTGATTTTAGCTGGTCACGTTTGTTTGTAGGTGGCCTGGTACCGACTCTTTGCAAGATCAGCAAGTGGTAACAACGTCAAAGTCAGACTTAATGACTATCAGCTCCCTGGGACTGGAGAAGAGGTATGCTTTAAATTCAACTTACATCTACATGTAAGACATCAGAATTTTGTAGGTGAAGATCCACAAACAAGTATTTCAGGAGAACTGTGGAGAATTTTGTTAGTGATACCAGATGCCTGTAATATGTCCAAGCTGTTGAAGTAATAGCCATTACACCATGTCATATGTTTGGGACCAAGCAATTGTGATGAATTATTCAACGTTGACTGCAGTTTGTACATTACTTTTGTTGTCACCTCAGGTCCCTGCTACCGCTGACATCCAATTTTATGTACGTGGACTCAAACCCGATGAGAAGTACATGGCAGCCGTGGCAGCGTACAATGCACACGGTAAACTGATTGGAGGAAGCATTGGCCTCACTTGCCGTCCAGTGCTGGCTGCTCATCCCCTACCAACTCTCATGGCTTGGGGTTATCTAGCACAGGTACGTGACAAGTTAACAGCGTGACAAATTACTTTGGTAAACCGTGTGTTTAAGTTAAAACACTGTACAAAAAAGACGGTGTGGTCGAAGCTCTTTAATATGAAGGGGTGAAATCTGAGGAGAAACATATGAATTCTGGTTTCTTTATGGAGATGCCCGCATTAAAGTATCCTCCGATGCAGGAGGTCTTTGGACTCGTCACGCTATCTTCCACGTGGGGAGAAAGGTTGCCTGGCGAACCCAAAGAACGGCTGTGTAGGAGGCCGTAGGAGGCTAATTTTAAAGGTGCGCACATTATGAAGGCTTCTATGGAGAGATGTGCAACTGCATATTACCCAGACATGATCGTGCAGATACTGTTCACTTGTTTAGGGTTGTCAAATGTCAGGGAAAACGTTAATTGAACAGATCTAGAGCTAAGCAAGTCATGGGTAAACTTTATCACTTAACTGTCATATCGTTGGCAACTAGAAGCCTAAGATTACGCTAACTTTTTAAAGTTTGGGGATTTTCATGCATATGGAAGTTTTTGTTTTCGGGGTTATGGGGAGCTCGATTTTAGGAATGGGGCTTATCTTTGGGCATTTGTTGTACATGAATCCAGCATCATAGGTCGGTTTGTGCCTGCAGAAAGCTAAATGGTCGTTTTATTTTGTTCTCAATGGAATTAATTACATGTAAAGTGCCACTAATTTACTGTAAATTGTATGTCATGGTTACATAATGCAATATTTTGTGACCTTTCAGCTCTCCTACACTTCTGGTGTATTATCTGTTGCCAAATCAGCTGCTTCCGTTTTGTGGAATTATTATGTGAAGGAACCAGAAATATGTGAGGAGAATACAAATATACAAACAGCCAGTTGTGATTTGTGCATCTCTCTGCAAAGGTATTTTAGCCTCTTCTGGATTAGGCTCGATTTCTTCTGCTCTCTTGTGCCCAGTTTGCCTTCCTCCCTGATAGGTGGCTTCAGGGAGGGGCGCAGAGGCCCTTCCTGAACAGCAGTTGGTTAGTTGCACGAGCACACATATTAACCACCGTTTGTATTTTGCCAAGCTTTGTGCAGGGTCAACGCCCCCAAAATAACAAAAGGACATAAAACAAAGAACTTTGCCAGGTTTCATGACCATTTCTCTCTATAAATAGTGTCCCCAATTAGTTTTTTAAGCTAAATAACGTTGACACTGAATGAAGCCTGTCATTCATTCATTCTTGCGACGAACGAATTTCAACAATCAAAGAGGGATGTCTTGGTTATTTAACCACCCATTTCATAGAGGTAGCATAAAAACGATTTAAAGAATCATTTGATTAAAAAAGAAGAATTCATTGTAAAAAGCTTGAAGCAACGACTGTTTTTTATCCAAGTAGACATCTGTCCCGGAAAAATGACTGTTGTTGGTGACTGATATTTCAGTCCACAACCTAAGCAGGAGTCATTTTCAGATTTAGGTTAGAACTAGAAGTTGTTTTTAACTGTATGACAGTTTCAAGTCTTTGGTCAAATTTACATGTAACGCATTCGTTTGATCAAATGTTACTATTAATGTGTGGTCATATCGAAACATAAACGCCCTTTGCCTGCAACATGGGAGTTTTACGATGCAGCTTTACCATTGATACTGTAGATATACTCTTATTGGGAGAGCTCGGAGTTTTTCTCCTAGAAGCTTGTGACTGAATTGAATCTCTCTCCCTTTATTTCTGTTTCCAAGAGTTAACGAGGACAGGCTCCGTGAATCTTCTCCAGTGCTGGCGAGACTTTTTCTCCAGAGCATCTTTATTTCTGTGGACATAAGAATACGAGAGGGTCATCTGTTCTGTGACTGCCTGTGTGACAATGGATCTCCCTATAGTGGACAGGTAAGTAGAAACAAATTCCCTGTAATCAACCAATTATATTATTTATGAGAGCGTGCTTTATATCCAGGAATACCACTAAACAGCAATAAAACAGGGCCGGGTTGTTTGAAAGCCGGTTAACTTAAACCAGCATTAAACGTTAACGGCAGCATTATTTTTTCTTGTTTAAAAATGCTTTTCACCTCTAACGTTTGGTATAGTTTGAGATTACTACAGCTCAAAACTGAAGGGCAAACAATATAAACAGAACACCTCACCCCATGAGTTTACCGGCACAATAAACCATAGATAATTGACCAATCAGACCGCGCGCATTAATTTGGTTGTTATATAAAAAATTATCAAAGTCGGTTAAAGGGGCATTGTCACGCTATTTGGCAACTTTATAAAAAGCTAGAAGGTGCCTTCGCATCAATTGAATTCCAAAACTACGGATGGCAAGGATGGAAACGGATTGAAATTTGAAAAAAATTGGCCAATTTTTTCAAGTTTAGATGCCACGAGTTCCAAAAAATCCTCAAGAAATTTATTATGGTTAGCCCTCTCTGATAAAATTCATTTGATATCTTCGTCGTAGCTTTACAGCTTTACAGCTTTTTATTTATGATTAAAGCCTTGAAGTAATGATTTTAGTATAGAACTGACCTAAAACAGCAAAATCCTCGTGACAATGCCCCATTAAGGATAGAAGACAACATTGATTGCAAACGACGAACTTAAAAAGTTAAGCCGACACTTGGAGGATTTTAATTAATGGATAATTATAATACTTACATTTAAGGCTGTTCCTTATTATAGTCCAGATAATTTCTTTACATTTTGTTGATGTAGGTTGCTCGCCTTGAGGAGTGTGAGCGGCTTCTACTTGCAATTCAGGTTGCTGGCTGGTTGAACGACACTGCACTGTGTTTACAGGCTGTGGTCCAGTGCTACGGTCTACTGGCCCCTCTCATTCACCAAAAGATTCCTGCTAAACCAGTTGTACAGGTTTGTAGATCCAAGCTTTAAAAATGTTTAAGCCGGTGTTGAAAGTTCGCATCAATTGGTGTTAATTTCTCTCTCATTGGAAATTAAATCTACTAGCGTTCCATCACGAATGTCGGTCTCTTATCGGCTACTCTGCCCTTCATCTATTTAACAAATAGATTCCATGTTGCCGTGCGTCTGTTCAGTAATAGATCACAGATGACGTCAAAATGTGGTTAGAACAAACAAAGTGGCACACGAGGCGTAGCCGAGTGTGTCACTGATGTTCTTACCACATTTTGACGTCTTCTGTGATCTGTTACTGAACAGACGCACGGCAACATGGAATCTATTTGTTTTATATAATAACACAAAGCCTTTTTTTATTTCAAAATATTTCAACATAACGCGGCCTTCGCCCCGCCTTTGCCCACTTTGGCGAAGACGAAAAAAAGCCATTTGACGTGATCTATTATCTATACAAAATGAAGCAATTTCATTGGTTACTGTTCGTAGCAAAGAATTGTGATTGGTTGAGGAAAATCACGCCACTGTCAAACCTGACTCGAGCGTCGCTCCTCGTGAAATAAAAACTTACAGTGAAAGCAGAATTGAGCTGCGAAATTTAAAAATCTGAAGAAAATGCTGAAAAAACTATACTATACTTAGCTCGCTGCTGTGCCCTGAAACAGACAGGAACATTCGCATCGGAAGGCAAGGTTATATGTTTATTTTACCGATTTTAAGAAGTGATGTTTTGATGTTTCATTCCTGCCATCAATCAGTGTGTCAACAGTTGTTTTGACACTGGGAAAAGTTGAATTTTTTAAATAAATTAATTGAGAAACATTTTGTTTATTGGGTTTGTTAAATTCGAGATAAAGCAATGGTTCTCGGCTTACCAAGACCAAGTTTGTGCGTGGTTTAGTGTCGCTCGACTGCCAACTGGCAACTGAGACTGCTCGAAAATTTTTTCTGGATCATTTTCTAAAAGAAACGGCTTTACCTTTTTTCTTCTGGCTTCCCGAGTTTGTTCAAATCCTCGGCAAGACTATTTTGTACCCTATCTTTTGCCCAGTCACGTAAAACATTATCCTAATTCTCAAAACTTTCCGCCATTTTAAAACGGCAGAGGGAAAAACTTTGTAATGATGACGTCAATCGTGCATCTGACCTCTAAAAGATCATAGGCGAGAATCAATCAAAATACGAGAATAACGTGGGTTATTATATAATATACAATTAGATTATGAGCTCGAGATTTCTATTGCGTGATAGTTGACGAGAGCGCAGCCCGAGTCAACTATCACGCATAGAAATCGAGAGCGAATAATCTAATTGTTTTAGTATAAATCTACCAGTCGTTCAAAACTTAATCTAAATTCTCTTCAAAGACACCTTGAAAACGCCAAGAAGTGCCGTTATTTTATTAACAAGGGCACACTGCTACGCTACTCACTATCTATCACAGAATAGAACGTGAGTAGCGTAGCCAATCAGAGGACGTCATTTGTGATAGAACGTTAGTAGATTTATACTAATTAACAATTAGATTATGAGCTCGAGATTTCTATGAGGTGATAGGTAATGAGGCCGAAGGCCGAATCAACTATCACCTCATTGAAATCAAGAGCGAATAATCTAAATGTTTTAGTAGAATTCTTACTAAAGTTTACTTCAAATAACGATTTCCAAATATTTCTCGACTTATTATTAAACTTTGCACTTTAAAAAGATCGCCCAGACTGCATTGGCATTTAAAATCGAAGTCGTGCACGCGGGCGCATCATTTTTTCAATATTTTCAACCTTTTTTTAACTCAAGAAACCATAAATGTCCTTCGTTTAGTCTTCTCGCGACTTTAATCATCCATTTTCATCCAAATTTTCCCACAAAACTTTGGCAAAACGAAAAAACTTTGACTATTTCGTACACGAGTTGCAGCCACTGCACACTAATGGCCGATAGTGTGCAATGGCTCAGCCAATCAGATTACAGCATTTGCAATAGTATACTAGTAGAATTCTACTAATCTGTGTTAGATAGTGAGCAGCGTAGCAGTGTGCGCTTGTTAACAAAATGACGGATTTATTTGAAGTTTTCAACAACCTTGAATTTCCGCAGGGCAACTATCAGCCAATAGTTCCTCGACACCAACACTCTATTGTTTAAATAGAAATGTCGTTATTGTTGGTATTGCAAAAATCAGTTTAAAATGCTTAATGGTTGATGTTCTCTGTTTTAGGTTTTATTGCGATGTCACGCGGTTCTTCAAGAGGTTCCATCACTGACGCGTCATAGAAAGTCCACCTCTGCATCAGACAGTTTGACACACATGATCGCTACAATGACTTACTACATAGGAAAGGTAACGCAGTCCACTTGGTACATACACATGTAGCCAATGACTTACTACATAGGAAAGGTAACGCAGTCCACTTGGTACATACACATGTAGCCAATGACTTACTACATAGGAAAGGTAACGCAGTCCACTTGGTACATACACATGTAGCCAATGACTTACTACATAGGAAAGGTAACGCATTGCACTTGATACACACGCATGTAGCCAATAGTTTAGTAACATAGATAGGTACACTGATTAAAGGTCTAAAAAAGAGTTTAAAACAGATCTTAAAAACGTTAAACTGCCTTTTGCGGTATTTTTAAAGGAATTTACTCTCCAAGTCACGGAATGCAAATATACATGTATGTATATAGCAAAAACGTCAATGTTCATTGTCCCTCGGGGAGGAAACCAGTGATGCGTAAACTCTTGGGAAGGGTGCTCATTCGTTAACAGAGTTCTTGTTTAAGAATGAATGTAATGACTCTAGAAAGAGCCTTTTGTCCTTGGTTACGTCTGTGTCAACATGAGGAATTTGAATCTCGTTAGCATTCAATCCTGGACGTAAGTGCCAGGGTTGTGTTCAGTCCCCCAAAACCTCCAACTTCAATTACTCTCTCCAGTATATATAACTGGCACTGCAACTCACGTTGTATACATTTCCTTTGAACTGTTCTTAGGTTTCTTGAAAACATGACCCAATGTTCTTAGTGGTTTCAAAGCTGCCTTATGCTCTCGAGGTTCAAAATCCGTGTAATTCGCTCCGACTTTAACATATGGAACACTGATTATCCGGCTAAGCCAGGGGCAAAGAACGGCTGAGCTGACCCGAATTCCACTGATTATTGCTATTTTTTGTGCTGATGCCGCGTCCAACGTAACTGGCCGAATCGAATTCAATGTGTAAAGTTCATGTGAAGTACAGCGTCTGAATCAATTTGAAACAGCTGATGGAATTCGGATCGGCTCAGCTGTTCTTTGTGCCTGGCTTAGCCGGGAATAACAGCTGTAGAACGGTTTCGATTCAGACGCTCAACTGCACACGAACCAAATGAAATAAAAAACTACTTTTATGTATAATTTAGGGCTCGAAGTTAACGCTCGCAAACTCGCAAAATGCAAGTTATTTTGATAATCTGCGAGTTAGAAAAATACCAACTAGCAAACGTTTGCGAGTTAGAATCATGTAGATCTCCCAAACATTTGGAAAGATTTTGCCAGTGGTCTCACCAGTTTGCTAGTGGAAATATTCTTACTGGCAAAACTTTGCCAATGGCCAGATTAAAAAGTTAACTTCGAGCCCTGGTATTTTTAATGTATCTGAAGACCCGAGCGTCATCAAAACGGCGGCTAGGTGGGTTTCGCTTGTCAGAGAAGATAGATGGTGTCCATATATAGGAATACTATAGTGAAGACTTTAGGTGAAGTAAATTACGTTTGTAGTACCTGGCGTGTAGTACCTATATAGTGTTGTCTGAAAAGCTTCTCTGTGAACTAATTCAGATTTTACAGATGTGGAACGAACAAGGAGTAGCTGGTGCGATCATTGAAATCGGAAAGAAAATGTTAAACCTTGAAACTGCCCCAGACAGTGCTGGTACCATGACAACCATGCAAGCAGCCGCTGCCATGGCAACCGCCACCCTAGGTGGACCATCTCCGAGTAAGATCACAAAGAAGAAGCCTGGGGCGAGTAAGAAATCAAAAGGTGGAGGAAGCAAAGGGGGACTGGGGAAGTTGGAGAAAGAGGCCGCTGCCTTCACTGCAGATGCACAGAATGAAGAACTGAAGGCCTTGGAGGCTTACATCTTGAGGCTTAGCCAGCAAGGTGAGCTCTATAAAGATTTGGGTCTTTTCCAGCTAGCTAGTCTTTTCCTATAGTTAAGTTAAACATGGGAGGTCTGAATTTGAAAAAAATACAAGAATTTTACAATGGATAATTATAGCAGGTCTGACAATTCAAACGCCTGTTTCGTCCCTGCCAAGGGACTCATCAGAGGCCTTTTGGCTAACTCATGAAACAACTTAACGCGTTTGAAGTCCAGCTAGCTTAAAAATAATGGTAGTAATCTGGTCTTAGATCACATAAGCATTCCCAATTATGTAATATGCCAAACGGACTGAGTTTGTCATTTCATTTGGGGTAGACATGAAAAGAGGAAGGACTGTGAAATTTGTATTTCTCGTAACCGTTT